>JAIUZE010045405.1:600000-813745 GCA_022085475.1 Heliosperma pusillum | reverse complement strand
GATAGTTTAAAGATCTTAAGTCCACTTTTCAAACCTTGTTTTTATTAGAGTAAACAAGAAGTAACATCTATTTTTACGTTGTTTAAAGAGGGATACTAAAACTAATTGATATTTAAAGACTTGTGGGGTCTATAAACACCTTTAGGGAAAAATTATTTTTTAATATCGAATATCGGTGAAAACCGCTGATTTTAAAGGTTATTATCCACGGTTTTCGAGACAACAGGGCCTTGAAATAAAATGTCGTTAAATTCGCAGTGTAATATCTGTAACACATATAATAATGACTCAGGATAAGGAAAGTGACATCTCATTTGAAATACATATATTTTTGAGCCATTAAGACTACTTTTCAGACCTTGTTTGTATAAGAGAAAACAAGAAGTATTCTCTGTTTTTTCGTTGTTTAAAAAGGAATACTAACATCCAATTGTTATTTATTGATGTAACGGGTCTATAAATACCTTTACGAGAAAAAAAATTTGTTTCTGAACATCGCTGAAAACCGCTGATTTTGAAGGTTATTATTCACGTTTTCGGGAAAACTGGGCCTTGAAATAAAATTTCTCTAAATTCGCACTGTAATATCTCTAAGACATAAAATCATTACTCATAATAACGAAATTTGCATCTGATTTGAAATAAAGATAGTTTGGAGACCTTAAGTCCACTTTTCAGACCTTGTTTGTATTAGAGTAAACAAGAAAAAATGTCTGTTTTTACGTTGTTTAAAGAGGGAAACTAAAACCAATTAATATTTATAGACTTAACGGGTCTATTAACACCTTTTGGGAAAAATTGTTTTTTAATATCGAATATCGGTGAAAACCGCTGATTTTAAAGGTTATTATCCACGATTTTCGGGACAACTGGGCCTTGAAAGGAAATGTCTCTAAATTTGCACTGTAATATCTGTGAGACATATAATAATGAATCAGGATATGGAAATTTACATCTCATTTGAAATACATATATTTTTGAGCCATTAAGACTACTATTCAGACCTTATTTGTATCAGAGGAAACAAGAAGTATTCTCTGTTTTTACGTTGTTTAAAGAAGAATACTAATATCCAATGTTTATTTATAGACGTAACAGGTCTAAAAATACCTTTACGGAAAAAAAAACTTGTTTCCGAACATCGCTGAAAACCGCTGATTTTGGATGTTATTATTCACGTTTTTCGGAACAACTGGGCCTTGAAATAAAATTTCTCTAAATTCGCACTGTAATATCTCTAAGACATATAATCATGACTCATAATAACGAAATTTGCATCTGATTTGAAATAAAGATAGTTTAAAGATCTTAAGTCCACTTTTCAAACCTTGTTTTTATTAGAGTAAACAAGAAGTAATATCTATTTTTACGTTGTTTAAAGAGAGATACTAAAACTAATTGATATTTAAAGACTTGACGGGTCTATAAACACCTTTAGGGAAAAATTATTTTTTAATATCGAATATCGGTGAAAACCGCTGATTTTAAAGGTTATTATCCACGGTTTTCGAGACAACAGGGCCTTGAAATAAAATGTCGTTAAATTCGCAGTGTAATATCTGTAACACATATAATAATGACTCAGGATAAGGAAAGTGACATCTCATTTGAAATACATATATTTTTGAGTCATTAAGACTACTTTTCAGACCTTGTTTGTATCAGAGAAAACAAGCACTATTCTCTGTTTTTTCGTTTTTGAAAGAGGAATACTAACATCCAATTGTTATTTATTGATGTAACGGGTCTATAAATACCTTTACGAGAAAAAAAATTTGTTTCTGAACATCGCTGAAAACCGCTGATTTTGAAGGTTACTATTCACGTTTTCGGGAAAACTGGGCCTTGAAATAAAATGTCTCTAAATTCGCACTGTAATATCTCTAAGACATATAATCATGACTCATAATAACGAAATTTGCATCTGATTTGAAATAAAGATAGTTTGGAGACCTTAAGTCTACTTTTCAGACCTTGTTTTTATTAGAGTAAACAAGAAGTAATCTCTATTTTTACATTGTTTAAAGAGTGATACTAAAACCAATTGATATTTATACACTTAACGGGTCTATAAACACCTTTAGGGAAAAATTATTTTTTAATATCGAATATCGGTGAAAACCGCTGATTTTAAAGGTTATTATCCACGATTTTCGGGACAACTAGGCCTTGAAAGGAAATGTCTCTAAATTTGCACTGTAATATCTGTGAGACATATAATAATGACTCAGGATATGGAAATTTACATCTCATTTGAAATACATATATTTTTGAGCCATTAAGATTACTTTTCAGACCTTATTTGTATCAGAGGAAACAAGAAGTATTCTCTGTTTTTACGTTGTTTAAAGAAGAATACTAACATCCAATGTTTATTTATAGACGTAACAGGTCTAAAAATACCTTTACGGAAAAAAAAAAACTTGTTTCCGAACATCGCTGAAAACCGCTGATTTTGGATGTTATTATTCACGTTTTTCGGAACAATTGGGCCTTGAAATAAAATGTCTCTAAATTCGCACTGTAATATCTCTAAGACATATAATCATGACTCATAATAACGAAATTTGCATCTGATTTGAAATAAAGATAGTTTAAAGATCTTAAGTCCACTTTTCAAGTCTTGTTTTTATTAGAGTAAACAAGAAGTAATATCTATTTTTACGTTGTTTAAAGAGGGATACTAAAACTAATTGATATTTAAAGACTTGACGGGTCTATAAACACCTTTAGGGAAAATTTATTTTTTAATATCGAATATCGGTGAAAACCGCTGATTTTAAAGGTTATTATCCACGGTTTTCGAGACAACAGGGCCTTGAAATAAAATGTCGTTAAATTCGCAGTGTAATATCTGTAACACATATAATAATGACTCAGGATAAGGAAAGTGACCTCTCATTTGAAATACATATATTTTTGAGCCATTAAGACTACTTTTCAGACCTTGTTTGTATCAGAGAAAACAAGAAGTATTCTCTGTTTTTTCGTTGTTTAAAGAGGAATACTAACATCCAATTGTTATTTATTGATGTAACGGGTCTATAAATACATTTACGAGAAAAAATTTTTGTTTCTGAACATCGCTGAAAACCGCTGATTTTGAAGGTTATTATTCACGTTTTCGGGAAAACTGGGCCTTGAAATAAAATGTTTCTAAATTCGCACTGTAATATCTCTAAGACATATAATCATGACTCATAATAACGAAATTTGCATCTGATTTGAAATAAAGATAGTTTGGAGACCTTAAGTCCACTTTTCAGACCTTGTTTTTATTAGAGTAAACAAGAAGTAATCTCTATTTTTACATTGTTTAAAGAGTGATACTAAAACCAATTGATATTTATACACTTAACGGGTCTATAAACACCTTTAGGGAAAAATTATTTTTTAATATCGAATATCGGTGAAAACCGCTGATTTTAAAGGTTATTATCCACGATTTTCGGGACAACTGGGCCTTGAAATAAAATGTCGTTAAATTCGCAGTGTAATATCTGTAACACATTTAATAGTGACTCAGGAGTCAGGATAAGGAAATTAACATCTCATTTGCAATACATATATTTTTGAGCCATTAAGACTACTTTTCAGACCTTGTTTGTATCAGAGTAAACAAGAAGTATTCTCTGTTTTTACGTTGTTTGAAGAGGAATACTAACATCCAATTGTTATTTATTGACGTAACGGGCTTATAAATACCTTTACGGAAAAAAAAATTGTTTCCAAATATCGCTGAAAACCGCTAATTTTGGAGGTTATTATTCACGTTTTTCCGGACAACTGGACTTGAAATAAAATGTCTCTAAATTCGCACTGTAATATCTCTAAGACATATAATAATGACTCAAACTAACAAAATTGACATCTGATTTGAAATAAAGATAGTTTGGAAACCTTAAGACCACTATTCAGACCTTGTTTGTATAAGAGTAAACAAGAAGTAATCTTTTTTTTTACGTTGTTTAAAGAGGGATACTAAAACCAATTGCTATTTATAGACTTAACGAGGTTATAAAAACCTTTAGGAAAGAATTATTTTTTAATTCCGAATATCTCTGAAAACCGCTGATTTTAAAGGTTATTATCCACGGTTTTCGGGACAACTGGGCCTTGAAATAAAATGTCGTTAAATTCGCAGTGTAAAATCTGTAAGACATATAATAATGACTCAGGATAAGAAAATTGGCATCTCATATGAAATACAGATATTTTGGAGACATTAAGACCACTTTTCAGACCTTGTCTGTATCAGAGGAAACAAGAAATATTCTCTGTTTTTAAGTTGTTTAAAGAGGAATACTAACATCCAATTGTTATTTATAGACGTAACGGATCTATAAATAACTTTAGGAAAAAAAAATTTGTTTCCGAATATCGCTGAAAACCGTTGATTTTCAAGGTTATTATCCACGTTTTTCGGGACAACTGGGCCTTGAAATAAAATGTCTGTAAATTAGCACTTTAATATATGTTAGACATATAATAATGACTCAGAATAACGAAATTGACATCTTATTTGAAATAAAGATAGTTTCGAGACCTGAAGACCACTCTTTAGACCTTGTTTGTATTAAAGGAAACAAGTAGTATTTTCTGTTTTTACGTTGTTTAAAAAGGGATACTAAAAACCAATTGCTATTTATAGATTTAACGGGTTTATAAACACCTTTAGGAAAAAATTATTTTTTAATAATGACTCAGGATAAGAAAATTGGCATCTCATATGAAATACAGGTATTTTGGAGACATTAAGACCACTTTTCAGACCTTGTCTGTATCAGAGGAAACAAGAAATATTCTCTGTTTTTACGTTGTTTAAAGAGGAATACTAACATCCAATTGTTATTTATAGACGTAACGGATCTATAAATAACTTTAGGAAAAAAAAATTTGTTTCCGAATATCGCTGAAAACCGCTGATTTTGAAGGTTATTATTAACGTTTTTCGGGACAACTGGGCCATGAAATAAAATGCCTCTAATTTCACACTGTAATATCTCTAAGACATATAATCATGACTCAGAATAACGAAATTTGCATCAGATTTGAAATAAATATAGTTTGGAGACCTTAAGACCTCTTTTCATACCTTGTTTGTATTAGAGTAAACAAGAAGTAATCTCCGTTTTTACGTTGGCTAAAGAGAAATACTAAAGCCAATTGATATTTATATACTTAACGAGTCTATAAACACCTTTAGGGAAAATTTATTTTTTAATATCGAATATCGGTGAAAACCGCTAATTTTAAAGTGTTATTATCCACGGTTTTCGGGACACTGAGCCTTGAAAGAAAATGTCTCTAAATTTGCAATGTAATATCTGTAAGACATATAATAATGACTCATGATAAGGAAATTGACATCTCATTTGAAATACATATATTTTTAAGCCATTAAGACTGCTTTTTAGACCTTGTTTGTATCAGAGGAAACAAGACGTATTCTCTGTATTTACGTTGTTTAAAGAGGAATACTAACATCCAATGTTTATTTATAGACATAACGGGTCTATAAATACCTTTACAAAAAAATAAATTTGTTTCCGAACATCGCTGAAAACCGCTGATTTTGAATGTTATTATTCACGTTTTTCGGGACAACTGGGTCTTGAATTAAAATGTCTCTAAATTCGCATTGTAACATCTCTAAGACATATAATAATGAATCAGAATAACGAAATTTGCATATGATTTGAAGTAAAGATAGTGTGGAAGCCTTAAGACCACTTTTCAGATCTTGTTTGTATTAATGTAAACAAGAAGTAATCTCTGTTTTTACATTGTTCAAAGAGGGATACTAAAACCAATTGCTATTTTTAGACTTAACGGGTCTATAAACACCTTTAGGGAAAAATCATTATATATATAAAAGAAAAATGTAAAATAGCCTATGTGGCACAATGTGGGATTAGAATGAGGGTATTCAAGCTCTCTCATTGAATCTCAAGATTTTATTTTTATTCAGCCAATATGCATTACTTCCATCACATTAATTTCTACCCATTAATTGCAAAATTGTCCATATAATAAGAAAATGAAAATTTTAACAATCCTCTAGAAATCAAGGGCAAAACAGTCCATCCTTATTTATGAAAGGAACAACCTCAATGCTTATTTGGCAAATAAGCCTTAAAAATAGGCTTTTTATGGGACCACTTTGCTATGGATTTAATTAATTGGAATATCACAGCATTGTGTTCTTTTAACAATAACTTCATTTTTCTAAGTATAATAAATAATGATAATCTATTTAAATTAGGCCAAGTTTATTAAGTACAATAATTGTAAAATGATTATATTTAAATCTATTACGAAGTAAAATGTAAACTAAATTATTTAAGAGTACTCATGAGTGAATAAAAGAAGTAATAAGGTAAAAATTAGACGTATGACCATTTAGATGATGAATTTCCGAGACGGTCAAATTGTAATGTAAAAAATTTAATACCCAACTTTCGCAGTTATATAAGAAATAAATCAAAAAGCAGCGGAAAAAATATTTAAACCCAAATTCTTGAGCTATAGTAAAAAATCGGAATAATGAATAATAATATATTAGATCAAAAGATTGAAAATTTAAATCTAGAAAAAGTACTGAAATAAATATCATTAATATAAAATAAAATGAAATTTTTTAAAGAAAACAGGAATAAATTTCTTCAAGAAATTATTCAAGGATGACTTTAATACATATAAAAATATCATATATACAATGTTAAAGAGTAAAACACACAAATATTTGTAAGATATACACCTTCGATATGATTACCAACGTGAATAAATAGCTTTGATGACAGATCTAAACTATGAAATTAATAAAATTTGATAGGATGCATAATGGTTATGGGATTTTGAGGGAAATTAGAATAAGAGTGAAAATAATATAAAAGGAGTAAAGTGGAATGGACTATTGTATTTCTGGGACGGAGAAGGAAATGAGAGGCTGGGAGGGACTGTTAGGGCTTGGGGTGGCGAAAGGTGAGAGGCAATCAAAGAGGTGATAATATATTATAAAATGTACTCCGTAAGTTATAAATAAGGTTAGTAAGGAAGCGGCCTAATTTGTATGGAATTTAAGCGGCCAAATTAGGCTTCTACAGATAAAAATGTGATGTTCTGATTATACTTCTCAAACGAGTCGGCTACTAATAAGTAATAAGTACGGAGTAAGTTAGTAAGTCTTGCTTAAGCGGGTACAATTTGTTTTAAATTTAAGACGGGTCGAATAATACCACATAATGGTAATAACAACAATTGTGGTGATTCGGTTTGTATTTGACCCGTCTTAAGTTTAAGACGAATAATAGCCGTCTTAAACGAGAATTTATGTAAGTAATAATATGAAGTGCTCCATTTTAATAATTTCTTTTTACTTGATTTTAGAGATCAAAGTTATAAAACTTTGAACGTAAAGATTTACAAATCAAAAATCTTGAACATGGGTACTAAAATATAATTGTTATTTTTTAGTTTATTTAACAGCAAATCTGTGCAATTTACACGGGTTAAAACTAGTCATTAATACCATTAATCAACCGGTATCACACAAATTCCAACTTGCAATGAGAAATTAGAAAGACAAATTTGAATACGTATCCCAAATTCCAATAGATTAGATAACTACCTAATTTATTGATATTATCATTAAATTAAGCAACACCATTAGCCAATATCTCTGTCCTCCATGCGTTTCTTTTTTTCATCCAACCTCCGTCTTCCCATCTTTCCATGAACTTTTGCTACACTACTACTTTACTTTCCAAATTCCAAATATGATTTTAAGAAAGGACTACTTGCCTTCGTCACTCGAAAGAATTCCTTATTCGACGATCACTTCAGTTAAGGTAAATCTACGCTTTTTGAAATTTTGTTTTGAATTTAAAGATTTCACCGTTAGCGATTACTATGTTTGGTGATTATAGTTTCCTAAGTTTTACTCGCTCTATTATCTTTGGTGATTATTGTTTGCTCATCTTCAATACATAATCAATTACTCCTCTTATTCTCTTTGTTTTTTTCAGTTTGCCTTTACGCTACCTCCAAAACGGTAAATTCATCTTCCGCATTGTTTTACTGCGAGATAAGTTTCAGTCTCAATTTTTGTTTTGTTATTATTTCAATGGTTGGTGCTATGGTGGGAGCTCTTACTTCTTATAAATTTGAGTCCAAGTTTTGGTATGATATATAAATTTTAATCAAGAAACTCTTTCTTTGGAATTTTATTTCAATTATATCCCGTGTCATTGTCTCTAATCACTGACTTAGAGATTGCGGATGACAATTAAGGGATTAAAGATTATAAACCGTGCGTACTGTGGTACTTCTTCATCTCCTCAAAGCAAAACCGTATAAACAACTACCTCCATTATCTTCGCTTTTCTTGATATTTATACATGGAAGATGGCTGTGTAATTATCCTCACCACTCTTTACCAAGCAACCACGAAACAAAGTTCTATGCCAGGTGATAATCTTAACTTTTTACTTCAATTTCCGCCATTTTATTTGTCATATAGAGCTTTATTTCACTTACTAACTTAATCAGTTTCTCCTATCATATATTTTTATTTTGACTTTTAAATTGTTTGTGAAATCGTTGATTTCATCATCTATCCTTTTCAAGGCTTTAATTAGTTATCTGTATTATTAATTTCATGATTATTGAGGAATGGTTTGAGTTGGTTTCGGTGAAGTGGATATTGATAATTTTGCCCCATTACATATACTTTCAAGGATGCAGATGGATATGGTGGGTCAAGAGATGTAAAAGGGTTTTTTATTATCTGATGTTGAAGAAAATTTGTAACGCCATCAATTCATTCTTTGCATTGTATGACTATGGAGTGCGTTTTTTATTCAAAATTTCTCATTTCCTATTTACCAATATCTCATCTTTCCCTCTTCTTCATCAAAGTAATGGGCTATTACTTCATATTTTATGATGAAATAGCACAATAGTTGAATGAGTTTTTTTTTTTGAACAATGTCATTTTGTATGGGTTTTAGGACTTTTGGTAATGCTCTTTGTACTTAATTTTAAGTGCTGAATCAGTCAACCGAGGCAAGCAAAACGAGTCAAAATATGGTAAAACGAAGTTAAGAAGAGCAAAAAACAATAGCAATGACCGAAACGATTTTGGTAATGCTCTTCGTTCTTAATTTTTGTAGGTGCCAAATCAACTAAAACCGATGAAAGCAAGACGGGTCAAACATATGGCAAAACGAAGGCAAGAAGAGCAAATGAGTAAAATAAGAAGACCAAACTTCATCTTCAATCCTCGGCTAAACCCAATATTTTGCATTGATCCGGGTTGAATTGATCTTTTTCCATGACTGTTGAACTAAGTTCGTCTTTGTGTATGTAAGGAAGAGGAAGGAACTTGGTTTCTTGGGTAGTTAAAACCGTAGAAGTGTTGGAGCAAGTAGAATTCTCATAGCTATTTTTCAATTAAAAGCAATGCTGACATATTTTAGTACTCTAACTGCAATAATTCCAGTTTCTACGACTATTCCACGTGAAGTAATTATCGTATGAGACGGTTCATATATATATAAATCAATCTTTTAAAGATTTTTTAGAAAAGGACCATCTTACGGTGTCAAATTATTTTATTTTAGATTATACGATTCTATATGTGAATTTGCTTGCAAAGCTTTTATTTTGGCTTTTTTTAAAGCAAAAATTTACTTTTACAACATTATATGTGACTATGTGAGTACTTTGATATTATATGCTCCCTTCTATTTTTATTAAGATTAATTATTAATACCTTATATGTATCAGTTTTCAAAAATTACTACCTTAAAAAACCGTTTTCAAAACTTACTACCTTAATAACCAATAGTGTTTACTAAGGTAGTAAGTTTTGAAAACAGTTTTTTAAGGTAGTAATTTTTGAAAACTGGTAAATATAAGGTATTAATAATTAATTTACCCCTAACCTTATACTCATGTTAGTACTTTGATTTTATATGTTATCTTCCCCTGTTTAACTTGCCAATTTGTTTTTGCTTAGTTATTTGATTTAGATATCCATTTTTTTTGTCTTTGTAGGTAGGATAAAGGATTGAGGAGAACTTGACAGTATAAGAAATATTTTAGGGATAACTAATCACTTTATGAAAATGCAGTTTATTGTGTTTAAGATTGTGGCTTACACGTAGTTCTTTCAGCACATTAAATGAGTTAAAGACTATGATGTATGGGATAACCTCAATGCAAAAGGCATATGATGACTACAATTGAAGAAAGTAATATTTGATTCAACTTTCTTCATTAAAATGTGTTACTTCATTTAAGGAACCAAAGTCATAATGTGCAGGGCGCATAGCTCTCCTTGCAGGGCACAATGCCAGAGTTTGTATTTCTTCCAGATGCTATAGCATCAATGTAGTCAAGTATTTTATTAGTTAGAGGTTGTGATACGAGTCATCTTGATGTTCATGTTTGGTTGCCACCACGAAAGCGTTTGTTAACAGTGCTGAAAAAGTAAACTGTCTCATTGAGTACTTAACCGCCACAGTCCCCTCAAAAGAATACTCTGATCCTAAGCTTAAGGCAAGCGATTGATCAAAGCGTTTTTTATGCCACGTTGGAGCACTGAAACTATATATAAATATATTAAGTGTATACGTATTTATTTCAGTAAGTCTTCTAAGAGACGCTCTCTTAATAAATTTTTTGAGAAGCCAATTACAAATTGATGAAAAAGTGGTACAAAAAGTACATAAAATGAGGTACTGATAAAAATTGTTATAATATATGATAAAACACGTACTAAATGAAGTAGACATTTTGAGTCGCAATTAATAATAAAAGAGGTACGAAAAAATAAATAAAGGGTACGATAAAAGTGGTCCCTCAATAAATTATTGAGAGACCGTCTTTCGAAGTTTTTGTGTATTTATAATAATTAGAATTAGATATATCGTGTAACATTCATTTTGCAAATTTTAAAAATATATACTTTTTTAAAAGATTAAAACAATCCCGTGAATTTTCACGGGTGTTACACTAGTAATTCTTTAATTCTGAATATCGCTGAAAACCGCTGATTTGAAAGATTATTATCCACGGTTTTCGGAACAACTGGGCCTTGAAAGAAAATGTCTCTAAATTCGAACTTTAATATCTCTAACACATATAATAATGACTCAGGATAAGGAAATTGACATCTCATTTGAAATACAGATATTTTTGAGCCATTCAGACTACTTTTCAGACCTTGTCTATATCAGATGAAATAAGAAGTAATCTCTATTTTTACGTTGTTTAACGAGGAATACTAACATCCAATTGTTATTTATAAACGTAACGGGTATATTAATACCTTTAGGGAAAAAAAAATTTAGTGTCCGAATATCGCTGAAAACCGCTGATTTTCAAGGTTATTATCCACGTTTTTCGGGACAACTGGGCCTTGAAATAAAATGTCTGTAAATTAGCACTTTAATATATGTTAGACATATAATAATGACTCAGAATAACGAAATTGAAATCTTATTTGAAATAAAGATAGTTTCGAGACCTGAAGACCACTCTTTAGACCTTGTTTGTATTAAAGGAAACAAGTAGTAATTTCTGTTTTTACGTTGTTTAAAAAGGGATACTAAAAACCAATTGCTATTTATAGACTTAACGGGTCTATAAACACCTTTAGGAAAAATTTATTTTTTAATTCCGAATATCTCTGAAAACCGCTGATTTTAAAGGTTATTATCCACGGTTTTCGGGACAACTGGGCCTTGAAATAAAATGTCGTTAAATTCGTAGTTTAATATCTCTAACACATATAATAATGACTCAGGATAAGTTAATTGACATATCATTTGAAATACAGATATTTTTGAGCCATTCAGACTACTTTCCAGACATTGTCTATATATCAGGATAAGCTAATTGACATATCATTTGAAATACAGATATTATTAACGTTTTTCGGGACAACTGGGCCAAGAAATAAAATGTCTCTAATTTTGCACTGTAATATCTCTAAGAGATATAATCAAGACTCAGAATAACGAAATTTGCATCAGATTTGAAATAAAGATAGTTTGGAGACCTTAAGACCTCTTTTCATACCTTGTTTGTATTAGAGTAAACAAGAATTAATCTCCGTTTTTACGTTGGCTAAAGAGAGATACTAAAGCCAATTGATATTTATATACTTAACGAGTCTATAAACACCTTTAGGGAAAAATTATTTTTTAATATCAAATATCGGTGAAAACCGCTAATTTTAAAGGTTATTATCCACGGTTTTCGGGACACTTTGCCTTGAAAGAAAATGTCTCTAAATTTACAATGTAATATCTGTAAGACATATAATAATGACTCAGGATAAGGAAATTGACATCTCATTTGAAATACATATATTTTTGAGTCATTAACACTGCTTTTTAGACCTTGTTTGTATTAGAGGAAACAAGACGTTGTTTAAAGAGGGATACTAAAACCAATTGCTATTTATATACTTAACGGGTCTATAAACACCTCTAGGGAATTTTTTTTTTTTAATATCGAATATCTCTGAAAACCGCTAATTTTAAAGGTTATTATCCACAGTTTTCGGGACAACTGGGCCATGAAATAAAATGTTGTTAAATTCGCAGTGTAATATCTGTAAGACATATAATAATGACTCTAGATAAGAAAATTGACATCTCATTTGAAATACATATATTTTTGAGCCTTTAAGACTACTTTTCAGACATTGTTTGTATCAGAGGAAACAAGAAAGATTCTCTGTTTTTACGTTGTTTAAAGAGGATTACTAACATCCAATTGCTATATATAGACGTAACAGGTCTATAAATACCTTTACGAAAAAAAAAAATTGTTTCTGAATATCGCTGAAAACCGCTGATTTTGAAAGTTATTATTCACATTTTTCTGGACAACTGGGCTTTGAGTTAAAATGTCTCTAAATTCGCACTGTAATATCTCTAAGACATATAATAATGACTCAAATAACGAAATTGACATCTGATTTGAAATAAAGATATTTTGGAGACATTAAGACTACTTTTCAAACCTTGTTTGTATAAGAGAAAACAAGAAATATTCTCTGTTTTTACGTTGTTTAAAGAGGAATACTAACATCCAATTGTTATTTATAGACGTAATGGGTCTATAAATAACTTTAGGAAAAAAAAAATTTGTTTCCGAATATCGCTGAAGACCGTTTATTTTGAAAGTTATTATTCACGTTTTTCGGGACAACTGAGCCTCGGAATAAAATGTCTCTAAATTCGCACTGTTATATCTCTAAGACTTATAATCATGACTCATAATAACGAAATTTGCATCTGATTTGAAATAAAGATAGTTTGGAGACCTTAAGTCCACTTTTCATATCTTGTTAGTATTAGAGTAAACAAGAAAAAATGTCTGTTTTTACGTTGTTTAAAGAGGGAAACTAAAACCAATTAATATTTATAGACTTAACGGGTCTATTAACACCTTTTGGGAAAAATTATTTTTTAATATCGAATATCGGTGAAAACCGCTGATTTTAAAGGTTATTATCCACGATTTTCGGGACAACTGGGCCTTGAAAGGAAATGTCTCTAAATTTGCACTGTAATATCTGTGAGACATATAATAATGAATCAGGATATGGAAATTTACATCTCATTTGAAATACAAATATTTTTGAGCCATTAAGACTATTATTCAGACCTTATTTGTATCAGAGGAAACAAGAAGTATTCTCTGTTTTTACGTTGTTTAAAGAAGAATACTAACATCCAATGTTTATTTATAGACGTAACAGGTCTAAAAATACCTTTACGGAAAAAAAAACTTGTTTCCGAACATCGCTGAAAACCGCTGATTTTGGATGTTATTATTCACGTTTTTCGGAACAACTGGGCCTTGAAATAAAATTTCTCTAAATTCGCACTGTAATATCTCTAAGACATATAATCATGACTCATAATAACGAAATTTGTATCTGATTTGAAATAAAGATAGTTTAAAGATCTTAAGTCCACTTTTCAAACCTTGTTTTTATTAGAGTAAACAAGAAGTAATATCTATTTTTACGTTGTTTAAAGAGGGATACTAAAACTAATTGATATTTAAAGACTTGACGGGTCTATAAACACCTTTAGGGAAAAATTATTTTTTAATATCGAATATCGGTGAAAACCGCTGATTTTAAAGGTTATTATCCACGGTTTTCGAGACAACAGGGCCTTGAAATAAAATGTCGTTAAATTCGCAGTGTAATATCTGTAACACATATAATAATGACTCAGGATAAGGAAAGTGACATCTCATTTGAAATACATATATTTTTGAGCCATTAAGACTACTTTTCAGACCTTGTTTGTATCAGAGAAAACAAGCAGTATTCTCTGTTTTTTCGTTTTTTAAAGAGGAATACTAACATCCAATTGTTATTTATTGATGTAACGGGTCTATAAATACCTTTACGAGAAAAAAAATTTGTTTCTGAACATCGCTGAAAACCGCTGATTTTGAAGGTTATTATTCACGTTTTCGGGAAAACTGGGCCTTGAAATAAAATGTCTCTAAATTCGCACTGTAATATCTCTAAGACATATAATCATGACTCATAATAACGAAATTTGCATCTGATTTGAAATAAAGATAGTTTGGAGACCTTAAGTCCACTTTTCAGACCTTGTTTTTATTAGAGTAAACAAGAAGTAATCTCTATTTTTACATTGTTTAAAGAGTGATACTAAAACCAATTGATATTTATACACTTAACGGGTCTATAAACACCTTTAGGGAAAAATTATTTTTTAATATCGAATATCGGTGAAAACCGCTGATTTTAAAGGTTATTATCCACGATTTTCGGGACAACTAGGCCTTGAAAGGAAATGTCTCTAAATTTGCACTGTAATATCTGTGAGACATATAATAATGACTCAGGATATGGAAATTTACATCTCATTTGAAATACATATATTTTTGAGCCATTAAGATTACTTTTCAGACCTTATTTGTATCAGAGGAAACAAGAAGTATTCTCTGTTTTTACGTTGTTTAAAGAAGAATACTAACATCCAATGTTTATTTATAGACGTAACAGGTCTAAAAATACCTTTACGGAAAAAAAAAAACTTGTTTCCGAACATCGCTGAAAACCGCTGATTTTGGATGTTATTATTCACGTTTTTCGGAACAACTGGGCCTTGAAATAAAATTTCTCTAAATTCGCACTGTAATATCTCTAAGACATATAATCATGACTCATAATAACGAAATTTGCATCTGATTTGAAATAAAGATAGTTTAAAGATCTTAAGTCCACTTTTCAAACCTTGTATTTATTAGAGTAAACAAGAAGTAATATCTATTTTTACGTTGTTTAAAGAGGGATACTAAAACTAATTGATATTTAAAGACTTGACGGGTCTATAAACACCTTTAGAAAAAATTTATTTTTCAATATCGAATATCGGTGAAAACCGCTGATTTTAAAGGTTATTATCCACGGTTTTCGAGACAACAGGGCCTTGAAATAAAATGTCGTTAAATTCGCAGTGTAATATCTGTAACACATATAATAATGACTCAGGATAAGGAAAGTGACATCTCATTTGAAATACATATATTTTTGAGCCATTAAGACTACTTTTCAGACCTTGTTTGTATCAGAGAAAACAAGAAGTATTCTCTGTTTTTTCGTTGTTTAAAGAGGAATACTAACATCGAATTGTTATTTATTGATGTAACGGGTCTATAAATACCTTTACGAGAAAAAAATTTTGTTTCTGAACATCGCTGAAAATCGCTGATTTTGAAGGTTATTATTCACGTTTTCGGGAAAACTGGGCCTTGAAATAAAATGTTTCTAAATTCGCACTGTAATATCTCTAAGACATATAATCATGACTCATAATAACGAAATTTGCATCTGATTTGAAATAAAGATAGTTTGGAGATCTTAAGTCCACTTTTCAGACCTTGTTTTTATTAGAGTAAACAAGAAGTAATCTCTATTTTTACATTGTTTAAAGAGTGATACTAAAACCAGTTGGTATTTATACACTTAACGGGTCTATAAACACCTTTAGGGAAAAATTATTTTTTAATATCGAATATCGGTGAAAACCGCTGATTTTGAAGGTTATTATCCCAGATTTTCGGGACAACTGGGCCTTGAAAGGAAATGTCTCTAAATTTGCACTGTAATATCTGTGAGACATATAATAATGACTCAGGATATGGAAATTTACATCTCATTTGAAATACATTTATTTTTGCGCCATTAAGACTACTTTTCAGACCTTATTTGTATCAGAGGAAACAAGAAGTATTCTCTGTTTTTACGTTGTTTAAAGAAGAATACTAACATCCAATGTTTATTTATAGACGTAACAGGTCTAAAAATACCTTTACGGGAAAAAAAACTTGTTTCCGAACATCGCTGAAAACCGCTGATTTTGGATGTTATTATTCACGTTTTTCGGAACAACTGGGCCTTGAAATAAAATGTCTCTAAATTCGCACTGTAATATCTCTAAGACATATAATCATGACTCATAATAACGAAATTTGCATCTGATTTGAAATAAAGATAGTTTAAAGATCTTAAGTCCACTTTTCAAACCTTGTTTTTATTAGAGTAAACAAGAAGTAACATCTATTTTTACGTTGTTTAAAGAGGTATACTAAAACTAATTGATATTTAAAGACTTGACGGGTCTATAAACACCTTTAGGGAAAATTTATTTTTTAATATCGAATATCGGTGAAAACCGCTGATTTTAAAGGTTATTATCCACGGTTTTCGAGACAACAGGGCCTTGAAATAAAATGTCGTTAAATTCGCAGTGTAATATCTGTAACACATATAATAATGACTCAGGATAAGGACAGTGACATCTCATTTGAAATACATATATTTTTGAGCCATTAAGACTATTTTTCAGACCTTGTTTGTATCAGAGAAAACAAGAAGTATTCTCTGTTTTTTCGTTGTTTAAAGAGGAATACTAACATCCAATTGTTATTTATTGATGTAACGGGTCTATAAATACCTTTACGAGAAAAAAAATTTGTTTCTGAACATCGCTGAAAACCGCTGATTTTGAAGGTTATTATTCACGTTTTCGGGAAAACTGGGCCTTGAAATAAAATGTCTCTAAATTCGCACTGTAATATCTCTGAGACATATAATCATGACTCATAATAACGAAATTTGCATCTGATTTGAAATAAAGATAGTTTGGAGACCTTAAGTCCACTTTTCAGACCTTGTTTTTATTAGAGTAAACAAGAAGTAATCTCTATTTTTACATTGTTTCAAGAGTGATACTAAAACCAATTGATATTTATACACTTAACGGGTCTATAAACACCTTTAGGGAAAAATTATTTTTTAATATCGAATATCGGTGAAAACCGCTGATTTTAAAGGTTATTATCCACGATTTTCGGGACAACTGGGCCTTGAAATAAAATGTCGTTAAATTCGCAGTGTAATATCTGTAACACATTTAATAGTGACTCAGGAGTCAGGATAAGGAAATTAACATCTCATTTGCAATACATATATTTTTGAGCCATTAAGACTACTTTTCAGACCTTGTTTGTATCAGAGTAAACAAGAAGTATTCTCTGTTTTTACGTTGTTTAAAGAGGAATACTAACATCCAATTGTTATTTATTGACGTAACGGGTCTATAAATTCCTTTACGGAAGAAAAAAAAATTGTTTCCAAATATCGCTGAAAACCGCTAATTTTGGAGGTTATTATTCACGTTTTTCCGGACAACGTGGCCCTGAAATAAAATGTCTCTAAATTCGCACTGTAATATCTCTAAGACATATAATAATGACTCAAACTAACAAAATTGACATCTGATTTGAAATAAAGATAGATTGGAAACCTTAAGACCACTATTCAGACCTTGTTTGTATAAGAATAAAAAAGAAGTAATCTCTGTTTTTACATTGTTTAAAGAGGGATACTAAAACCAATTGCTATTTTTAGAATTAACAGGTCAATAAACACCTTTAGGGAAAAATAATTCTTTAATTCCGAATATCGCTGAAAACCGCTGATTTTAAAGGTTATTATCCACGGTTTTCGGGACAACTGGGCCTTGAAAGAAAATGTCTTTAAATTCGCACTTTAATATCTCTAACACATATAATAATGACTCAGGTGAAATAAGAAGTAATCTCTGTTTTTACGTTGTTTAACGAGGAATACTAACATCCAATTGTTACTTATAAACGTACAGTAGGTCTTTCTTGTGACGGGTCGGACCTTGCGACGGGTTTTTTCTCTAACAAAATGGGTAGAGGGAACATGTGGGGCACCCCCCATGTGCTTTCTCTTTTCTTTTAAATGGGTCATTTGTGAGGGGAAGTGGTACCCGTCGCAAGCTTGTGACGGATACTGCCCGTCACAAACAAGAATTTGTGATAAACGTAACGGGTCTATTAATACCTTTAGGGAAAAAAAAAATTTAGTTTCCGAATATCGCTGAAAACCGCTGATTTTCAAGGTTATTATCCACGTTTTTCGGGACAACTGGGCCTTGAAATAAAATGTCTCTAAATTAGCACTTTAATATATGTTAGACATATAATAATGACTCAGAATAACGAAATTGATATCTAATTTGAAATAAAGATAGTTTCGAGACCTGAAGACCACTTTTTAGACCTTGTTTGTATTAAAGGAAACAAGTAGTAATTTCTGTTTTTACGTTGTTTAAAAAGGGATACTAAAAACCAATTGCTTTTTATAGACTTAACGGGTCTATAAACACCTTCAGGGAAAAATTATTTTTTAATTCCGAATATCTCTGAAAACCGCTGATTTTAAAGGTTATTATACACGGTTTTCGGGACAACTGAGCCTTGAAATAAAATGTCGTTAAATTCGTAGTGTAACATCTGTAAGACATATAATAATGACTCAGGATAAGAAAATTGGCATCTCATATAAAATACAGATATTTTGGAGACATTAAGACCACTTTTCAGACCTTGTCTGTATCAGAGGAAACAAGAAATATTCTCTGTTTTTACGTTGTATAAAGAGGAATACTAACATCCAATTGTAATTTATAGACGTAACGGATCTATAAATAACTTTAGGGAAAACAAATTTATTTCCGAATATCGCTGAAAACCGCTGATTTTGAAGGTTATTATTAACGTCTTTAGGGACAACTGGGCCAAGAAATAAAATGTCTCTAATTTCGCACTGTAATATCTCTAAGACATATAATCATGACTCAGAATAACGAAATTTGCATCAGATTTGAAATAAAGATAGTTTAGAGACCTTAAGACCTCTTTTCATACCTTGTTTATATTAGAGTAAACAATAAGTAATCTCCGTTTTTACGTTTGCTAAAGAGGGATACTAAAGCCAATTGATATTTATATACTTAACGAGTCTATAAACACCTTTAGGGAAAAATTATTTTTTAATATCGAATATCGGTGAAAACCGCTAATTTTAAAGGTTATTATCCACGGTTTTCGGGACACTGGGCCTTGAAAGAAAATGTCTCTAAATTTACAATGTAATATCTGTAAGACATATAATAATGACTCAGGATAAGGAAATTGACATCTCATTTGAAATACATATATTTTTGAGCCATTAAGACTGCTTTTTAGACCTTGTTAGTATCAGAGAAAACAAGAAGTATTCTCTGTATTTACGTTGTTTAAAGAGAAATAGTAACATCCAATGTTTATTTATAGACGTAACGGGTCTATAAATACCTTTACGAAAAAATAAATTTGTTTCCGAACATCGGTGAAAACCGCTGATTTTGAATGTTATTATTCACGTTTTTCGGGACAACTGGGTCTTGAATTAAAATGTCTCTAAATTCGCATTGTAACATCTCTAAGACATATAATAATGACTCAGAATTACGAAATTTGCATATGATTTGAAATAAAGATAGTTTGGAAGCCTTAAGACCGCTTTTCAGATCTTGTTTGTATTAATGTAAACAAGAAGTAATCTCTGTTTTTACATTGTTTAAAGAGGGATACTAAAACCAATTGCTATTTTTAGACTTAACGGGTCTCTAAACACCTTTAGGGAAAAATAATTCTTTAACTCCGAATATCGCTGAAAACCGCTGATTTTAAAGGTTATTATCCACGGTTTTCGGGACAACTGGCCCTTGAAAGAAAATGTCTCTAAATTCGCACTTTAATATCTCTAACACATATAATAATGACTCAGGATAAGGTAATTGACATCTCATTTGAAATACAGATATTTTTGAGTCATTCAGACTACTTTCCAGACCTTGTCTATATCAGATAAAATAAGAAATAATCTCTGTTTTTACGTTGTTTAACGAGGATTACTAACATCCAATTGTTACTTATAAACGTAACGGGTCTATTAATAACTTCAGGGAAAAAAAAAATTTAGTTTCCGAATATCGCTGAAAACCGCTGATTTTCAAGGTTATTATCCTCGTTTTTCGGGACAACTGGGCCTTGAAATTAAATGTCTCTAAATTAGCATTTTAATATATGTTAGACATATAATAATGACTCAGAATAACGAAATTGACATCTGATTTGAAATAAAGATAGTTTCTAGACCTGAATACCACTTTTTAGACCTTGTTTGTATTAAAGGAAACAAGTAGTAATTTCTGTTTTTACGTTGTTTAAAAAGGGATACTAAAAACCAATTGCTATTTATAGACTTAACGGGTCTATAAACACCTTTAGGAAAAAATTATTTTTTAATTCCGAATATCTCTGAAAACCGCTGATTTTAAAGGATATTATCCACGGTTTTCGGGACAATTGGGCCTTGAAATAAAATGTCGTTAAATTCGCAGTGTAACATCTGTAAGACATATAATAATGACTCAGGATAAGAAAATATGCATCTCATATGAAATACAGATATTTTGGAGACATTAAGACCACTTTTCAGACCTTGTCTGTATCAGAGGAAACAAGAAATATTCTCTGTTTTTACGTTGTATAAAGAGGAATACTAACATCCAATTGTTATTTATAGACGTAACGGATCTATAAATAACTTTAGGGAAAACAAATTTATTTCCGAATATCGCTGAAAATTGCTGATTTTGAAGGTTATTATTAACGTTTTTCGGGACAACTGGGCCATGAAAAAAAATGTCTCTAATTTCGCACTGTAATATCTCTAAGACATATAATCATGACTCAGAATAACGAAATTTGCATCAGATTTGAAATAAATATAGTTTGGAGACCTTAAGACCTCTTTTCATACCTTGTTTGTATTAGAGTAAACAAGAAGTAATCTCCGTTTTTACGTTGGCTAAAGAGAGATACTAAAGCCAATTGATATTTATATACTTAACGAGTCTATAAACACCTTTAGGGAAAAATTATTTTTTAATATCGAATATCGGTGAAAACCGCTAATTTTAAAGGTTATTATCCACGGTTTTCGGGACACTGGGCCTTGAAAGAAAATGTCTCTAAATTTACAATGTAATATCTGTAAGACATATAATAATGACTCAGGATAAGGAAATTGACATCTCATTTGAAATACATATATTTTTGAGTCATTAAGACTTCTTTTTAGACCTTGTTTGTATTAGAGGAAACAAGAAGTATTCTCTGTATTTACGTTGTTTAAAGAGGAATAGTAACATCCAATGTTTATTTATAGACGTAACGGGTCTATAAATACCTTTACGAAAAATAAATTTGTTTCCGAACATCGCTGAAAACCGCTGATTTTGAATGTTATTATTCACGTTTTTCGGGACAGTTGGGTCTTGAATTAAAATGTCTCTAAATTCGCTTTGTAACATCTCTAAGACATATAATAATGACTCAGAATTACGAAATTTGCATATGATTTGAAATAAAGATAGTTTGGAAGCCTTAAGACCGCTTTTCAGATCTTGTTTGTATTAATGTAAACAAGAAGTAATCTCTGTTTTTACATTGTTTAAAGAGGGATACTAAAACCAATTGCTATTTTTAGACTTAACGGTTATATAAACACCTTTATGGAAAAATAATTCTTTAACTCCGAATATCGCTGAAAACCGCTGATTTTAAAGGTTATTATCCACGGTTTTCGGGACAACTGGGCCTTGAAAGAAAATGTCTCTAAATTCGCACTTTAATATCTCTAACACATATAATAATTAGACCTGACAAAAGCAACCCGACCAGATTGACCCGACCCGAATGACCTGACCCGTGACCCGAAATTGACCCGAACTACAACACCCAAATGTGACCCGAAACCCGATTTGACCCAACCCTACCTGAACATGACCCGATTTTTCTTGACCCGTAACTGACCCGACCTGAAAATAACCCGATTCAAAACCACTCAACCCGAAAATGACCCGACAAAACATAATTTAAAGTGAACCAAAAAGACTAAAAATGGCCTTTTGTCTCTTATTCTTTGACCCGAAAATGACCCGGCCCGAAATAACCCGACCCGGTTGACCCGAAACAGACCCGACAACAAACCCGAATCCCGAATTGACCCGACCCGAACTGGCACGACCCGACCCCGACCCGATTGACCCGTTTGCCAGGTCTATTAATAATGACTCAGGATAAGGAAATTGACATCTCATTTGAAATACAGATATTTTTGAGCCATTCAGACTACTTTCTAGACCTTGTCTATATCAGATGAAATAAGAAGTAATCTCTGTTTTTACGTTGTTTAACGAGGAATACTAACATCCAATTGTTATTTATAAACGTAACGGGTCTATTTATACCTTTAGGGAAAAAAAAAATTAGTTTCCGAATATCGCTGAAAACCGCTGATTTTCAAAGTTATTATCCACGTTTTTCGGGACAACTGGGCCTTGAAATAAAATGTCTCTAAATTAGCACTTTAATATATGTTAGACATATAATAATGACTCAGAATAACGACGAAATCTACTTCTGATTTGAAATAAATATAGTTTAAAGACCTGAAGACCACTTTTTAGACTTTGTTTGTATTAAAAGGAAACAAGTAGTAATTTCTGTTTTTACGTTGTTTAAAAAGGGATACTAAAAACCAATTGCTATGTATAGACTTAACGGGTCTATAAACACCTTTAGGGAAAAAATATTTTTGGTTTCCGAAAATTTCTGAAACCCGCACATTTTGAAGTTTATTATCCACGGTTTTCGGGACAACTGGCCTTGAAATAAAATGTCTCTAAATTCGCACTATAATATCGCTTAGACTAATAATTACTCAGGATTACGAAATTGGCATCTGATTTAAAATAGAGATATTTTGGATACTTTAAAACAACTTTTTAAACATTGTCTGTATTAGAGGAAACAAGTAGTAATCTCCGTTTTTACGTTGTTTAAAGAGGGATACTAACATCCAATTGCCATTTATAGACATAACGGGTCTATAAGTATCTCTAAGGAAAAAATATATTTCAATTCCAAATATCGCTGAAAATCGCTAATTTTCAAGGTTATTATCCACGGTTTTCGGGACAACTGGGCCTTGAAGAAAAATGTCTCTAAATGCGCATTGTAATATCTGTAAGACATAAAATAATGACTCGGGATAAGAAATTGACATCTCATTTGAAATACATATATTTTTGAGACATTAAGACTACTTTTCAGACCTTGTTTGTATTAGAGAAAACAAGAAGTATTCTCTGTTTTTACGTTGTTTAAAGACGAATACTAACATCCAATAGTTATTTATAGACGTAACATCGCTGAAAACTGCTGATTTTGAAGGTTATTATTCACGTTTTTCGGGACAACTGGGCCTTGAATTAAAATGTCTCTAAATTTGCACTGTAAGATCTCTAAGACATATAATAATGACTCAGAATAACGAAATTTGCATCTGATTTGAAATAAAGATAGTTTGGAGATCTTAAAACCACTTTTCAAACCTTGTCTGTATTAGAGTAAACAAGAAGTAATCTCTTTTTTACGTTGTTTAAAGAGAAATACTAAAACCAATAGCTATTTACAGACTTAATGGGTCTATAAACACCTTTTGGGAAAAATTATTTTTAATTTCCGAAAATTGGTGAAAACCGCAGATTTTTAAAGTTATTATTATTCACGCTTTTTGGGACAACTGAGCCTTGAAAAAAATGTCTCTAAATTCGCAGTGTAATATCTCTAAGACATATAATAATGACTCAGGATAACGAAATTGACATCTAATTTGAAATAAAGAAAGTTTAGAGACCTTAAGAGTTAAGACCACTTTTCAGAACTTGTTTGTATTAGAGGAAACAAGTAATAATCTCCGTTTTTACGTTGTTTAAAGAGGGATACTAACATCCAATTGATATTTATAGACAAAACGGTTCTATAAATCTATTTAGGGAAAAAATATTTTTTAATTCCGAATATCGCTGAAAACCGCTGATTTTAAAGGTTATTATTATCCACGAGTTTCGGGACAATTGAGCCTTGAAATAAAATGTCTCTAAATTCGCACTGTAATATCTGTAAGTCATATAATAATGACTCAGGATAAGGAAATTGGCATCTCATTTGAAATACAGATATTTTGGAGACATTAAGATCACTTTTCAGACATTGTCTGTATTAGAGGAAACAAGAAGTATTCTCTGTTTTCACGTTGTTTAAATGGAAATACTAACATCCAATTGTTATTTATAGACGTAACGTGTCTATAAATATCTTTAAGAAAAACAAATTTTTGTTTTCCGAGTATCGCTGAAAACCACTGATTTTGAAGGTTATTATTCACGTTTTTGGGGAAAACTGGGCCTTGATATAAAATGTCTCTAAATTCGAACTGTAATATCTCTAAGACATATAATAATGACTAAGAATAACAAAATTCGCATCTGATTTGAAATAAAGATAGTTTGGAGACTTTAAGACCACTTTTCAGACCTTGTTTGTATTATAGTAAACAAGAAGTAATCTCTGCTTTTACGTTGTTTAAAGAGGGATACTGAAACCAATTGCTATTTATAAACTTAAGGAGTCTATTATCACCTTTACGGAAAAAATATTTTTTAATTCCGAATATCGCCGAAAACTGCTAATTTTAAAGGTTATTATCCACGGTTTTCGGGACAACTGGGTCTTGAAATAAAATGTCTCTAAATGCGCACTGTAATATCTGTAAGACATATAATAATGACTCAGGATAAGGAAATTGGCAACTCATTTGAAATATAGATATTTTGGAGACATTAAGGCCACTTTTCAGACCTATTCTGTATCAGAGGAAACAAGAAGTATTCTCTGTTTTTACGTTGTTTAAAGAGAAAAACTAACATCCAATTGTTATTTATAGACGTAACAGGTATATAAATACATTTAGGAAAAAAAATTGGTTTCCAAATATCGCTGAAAACCGCTGATTTTGAAGGTTTATTCACGTTTTTCGGGACTAATAGGCCTTGAAATAAAATGTCTCTAAATTTATACTGTAATATCTCTAAGACATATAATCATGACTCAGAATAACGAAATTTGCATCTGGTTTGAAATATAGATAGTTTGGAGACCTTAAGACAACTTTTTTGACCTTGTTTATATTAAAGTAAACAAGAAGTAATCTCTATTTTTACGTTGTTTAAAGAGGGATACTAAAACCAATTGTTATTTATAGACTTAACGGGTCTATAAACACCTTTAGGGAATAATTATTTTTTAATTTCGAATATCGCTGAAAACCGCTGATTTTAAAGGTTATTATCCACGGTTTTCAGGACAACTGGGCCTTGAAAAAAAAATGTCTTTAAATTCGCACTGTAATATCTCTAACACATATAATAATGACTCAGGATAACGAAATTGACATCTGATTTGAAATACAGATATTTTGGAGACATTAATACCACTTTTCAGACCTTCTCTGTATCAGATGAAACAAGAAGTATTCTTTATTTTTACGTTGTTTAAAGAGTAATACTAACATCTAATTGTTATTTATAGACGTAAGGGGTCTATAAATATCTTTAGGGGAAAAAAATTTGGTTTCCGAATATCGCTGAAAACCGCTGATTTTGAAGGTTATTATTCACGTTTTTCGGGACAACTAGGCCTTGAAATAAAATTTCTCTAAATTCGCTCTGTAA
Organism: Heliosperma pusillum; assembly: GCA_022085475.1. Lineage (NCBI taxonomy): Eukaryota > Viridiplantae > Streptophyta > Magnoliopsida > Caryophyllales > Caryophyllaceae > Heliosperma > Heliosperma pusillum. Next base: position 787,673 of record JAIUZE010045405.1, on the reverse strand, counting down.
TATCTCTAAGACATACTCCCTCCTAGTCGGTCATTTCTTCCCTATTTCCTTATTGGGTAAGTCGGGTTTTTTTCCCTCTTTCCCTTTTTGGATGTGGGGTTGTGTGTTTTGTGTGGTCTAAATTCATTTGTATGTGGGGTAGTGTGTTTTGTGTGGTCCAAATTCATTTCCTTAATTTTTGTGTAAAAGAGAAAAGGGAAGAAATGAGTGACTAGGAGAGAGTATAATAATGACTCAGAATAATGAAATTTGCATCTGATTTGAAATAAAGATAGTTTGGAGACTTTAAGACCACTTTTCAGACCTTGTTTGTATTATAGTAAACAAGAAGTAATCTCTGTTTTTACGTTGTTTAAAAAGGGATACTTAAAGCAATTGCTATTTATAGACTTAACGGTTCTATAAACACCTTTAGGGAAAAATTTATTTAATTCCGAATATCGCTGAAAACCGCTGATTTTAAAGGTATTCGGGACAACTGGGCCTTGAAATAAAATGTCTCTAAATTCGCACTGTAATATCTCTAAGACGTATAATCATGACTCAGAATAACAAAATTTGCATCTGATTTGAGATAAAGATAGTTTGGAGACCTTATGACTACTTTTCAGACCTTGTTTGTATTAGAGTAAACAAGAAGTAATCTCTGTTTTTACGTTTTTTAAAGAGGCATACTAAAATTAATTGCTATTTATAGACTTAACGGATCTATAAACACCTTTAGGGAAAAACTATTTTTTAATTTCGAATAACGCTGAAAACTGCTGATTTTAAAGGTTATTATCCACGGTTTTCGGGACAACTTGGCTTTGAAAGAAAATGTCTCTAAATTCGCACTGTAATATCTCTAACACATATAATAATGAGTCAGGATAACGAAATTGGCATCTGATTAGAAATACAGATATTTTGGAGACATTAAGACCATTTTTTAGACCTTCTCTGTATCAGATGAAACAAGAAGTATTCTCTTTTTTTTACGTTGTTTAAAGAGGAATACTAACATCCAATTGTTATTTATAGTCATAACGGTTCTATAAATATCTTTAGGAAAAAAAAAAATTTGTTTCCGAATATCGCTGAAAACTGCTGATTTTCAAGGTTAATCTACGTTTTTCGGGACAACTGGGCCTTGAAATAAAATGTATCTAAATTAGCACTCTAATATATCTAAGACATATAATAATGACTCAGAATAACGAAATTGACGAAATTGACATATGATTTGAAATAAAGATAGTTTGGAGACCTTAAGACCACTTTTCAGACCTTGTTTGTATTAAAGGGAACAAGTAGTAATCTCTGTTTTTACGTTGTTTAAAAAGGGCTACTAAAACCAATTGTTATTTGTAGACTTAACGGGTCTATAAACACCTTTAGGGAAAAACTATTTTTTAATTTCGAATAAAGCTGAAAACTGCTGATTTTAAAGGTTATTATCCACGGTTTTCGGGACAACTTTGCCTTGAAAGAAAATGTCTCTAAATTCGCACTGTAATATCTCTTAGACTAATAATTACTCAGGATTACGAAATTGGCATCTGATTTAAAATAGAGATATTTTGGATACCTTAAGACAACTTTTCAAACCTTGTATGTATTAGAGAAAACAAGTAGTAATCTCCGTTTTTACGTTGTTTAAAGAGAGAAACTAACATCCAATTGCCATTTATAGACGTAACGGGTCTATAAATACCGTTAGGGAAAAAAAAATTAATTCCGAATATCGCTGAAAAACGTTGATTTTAAAGGTTATTATCCACGGTTTTCGGAACAACTGGGCCTTGAAATAAAATGTCTCAAAATGCGCACTGTAATATCTGCAAGACATATAATAATGACTCAGGATAAGGAAATCGACATCTCATTTGAAATACAGATATTTTGGAGACATTAAGACCACTTTTCATACCTTATCTGTATCAGAGGAAACAAGAAGTATTATCTGTTTTTACGTTGTTTAAAGAGTAATACTAACATCCAATTGTTATTTATAGACGTAACGGGTCTATAAATACCTTTAGGGAAAAAATATTTTTGGTTTCCGAATACCGCTGAAAACCGCTGATTTTGAAGGTTTATTCACGTTTTCGGGACAACTGGGCCTTGAAAAGTAATCAACCAAAGCAGTGAAAGATCATATATGACACGAGATGATCAAAGGTATTCTTGAGGAATTATGGAGAGTTTGAGAGACTAGGGTTTGTAATTATGAAAGCGTAAACTGAATTATGAAAACTAATTCCTCTTATTAACCCTTAATCAACCGTCCGACTTAATCCCGAAATCAGTCGTACTCGGTTGAGTACAACTTACTCGGTCGAGTGTATACTTCACTCGGGCGAGCGCACAAGATTAGAACACTGATCTAGACATCAGCCAATTCCACTCGGTCGAGTAGCCTCTACTCGGCCGAGTACACAACCCACTCGGTCGAGTAAGCCCTACTCAGCCGAGTCTCCAGTACATAGAAATACGGAATATTACATTCAAAATCAATGATGGTTAAATATCTTACCAAATAGTAGTAAGTTGTTTGTTCTATTCTTAATGATGCTTTTAATTGCTTCAATTTTTTTTTTTTTTTGGAATTCACAGCGATGCTAGGTCCATTATCCATTTAATCATTCATTTACATGATGACATGAATTATTTCAACAATTTTTTAAAAGAGATTGCATTTTACAAATTTGATTAGAGGCTCAATATGTGCATGGCGACCTTAACTAAGATAATATTAAAATAAATAATTAAAATAGGGTGAATAATATTCCATAATGCGGTGGGGGTGTAGCCGTGTAGGTTGAGGACCTGACCGGGAGCAATTATAAGGGTGTATATGAGACTTGCAATTTGCATGGAACACAATTAAGTACTCGTATTAGGTCAAAACACAAATTTTCATTGAAGATGGATCGACCCGTCTTAAGTTTATGACGGGTCAAATCCTTCTCATAAAGGGCAAGTGGGGTGCAAATGGGTGGCAAATGAAGCCCTCCATTTATCCCCACTTGCCTTTTATAAGAGAGATTTGACCCGTCATAAACTTAAGACGGGTCAATCCGTCCTTAGTCAAACTTTCCGTATGTCTAAAAGATTTGCAAGTAAAAACACGGACTTTGATCATGATTCATGAAACAAGTCATCATTATCGAATGTTGTGCGGTGGGATGGCCAAAGAATCGAATCTAAATAGTATTATGGTTTTAATTGTGTTTATGGCCGTATTATATTGTCATGTGGTAAGTAATACAAGATTTAGAAACAAACACAAAGTATACGTACATAATAGTGGGTACATAATCACATATACACGAGAGATAGAATATAATTGTAATATTAGCTCAAAAACGCAGCTACTACTTTGTTGGGATCTTCTTTATATCTAATCCACCTTAGATACACACTACTTGGTATATATCGTTAATAATCTAACAGTAAGTCTCATTGAAAACGGCGTATATTCGTCTTTAATTAAGACGGGTCAAATTCTCTCCCACAAAGAGGCAAGGGGAGGACAAGTGGGAAACTTGTCCTTCCACTTGCCTACTTGTGAGAGGGAATCCGACCCGTTTTTATTGAAAACGGATATACGCCGTCTTCAATGAGAATTTGTGATAACGTAATGGGTAACTAGTTTTCAGAATTACTATATGAGGCATCTTTTTACTATGGTAATAACAAAATATTGTACTACCACGCATCGGCCAGCACCCCACTGCTTCAAGTCTTCAATTATCATGCTGCAGTGTTGTGGATTAAATTTTTACAATTGTGACGGTTTTTGGCTTGTGATCTTTCACACTCTATTTTTCACTTGTCCTTCCACTTATTCTTTAGGAGGGATCCTACATTCCTTTTTTTATTGTTTTTCAGGTCCCTCAGTTAATGACGTGGACTCATTGACGACAATTAGATTGAAATGATAGCCAAATTGATAGTAGTTTGCGAAACCATACAAATTAAAAAAAAAAAACTAAAATAAAATAAAATTGAGTTTATATAGTTTAAATGGAGAAAATAGACTAAACATTGAATGAAATAATAAAATGTAAGCAAAAAGGTTAAGAATGTTTGAGTGAATAAAGGATTAAAGATAACAGAAAGCGCTTTATGGTTAGCAATTGCATACCTAATCGATGAACACGAGTTGTTCTTTAAGACTAATCTAAGCAAAAGACTAGTTCAATGTCCCAATAGCACATAGTCCACCTAAATAATGTAATAAACCTGTAAAAATATATTATTTTCATATTAAAATATTTTATTTTGATAACTTACATGTTTAAATATGTTAGTATTGATCATAAAATATTGGGTAATCAAAATAAAATTAAAATATGAATATAATTAAATATAAACTTTAGGCTTTTCTCTTTTTGGACCATGCTATAGAACGGTGTTATAGGAGAGTTGTTGATTGATGAATTGAGTAGGAAAGGCATTTGGAGTGGTTGACAAATGACTATCTTGACATATATGAATGAATTTGCATGCTTAATTATGTGCTTATCCAACTAATAAAAGGAATCTGGTGTGACGTAATAAGCCTAATTTGCTTTTATGCATTGAGCCAGGAAAATGTGTGTGTGTGTGTAATTGTGTATACTTGGGCAGCCTATATTTGGTTTAATGCATTGAGCCTTAGATGTAAGTTTGGATGAGGGGCCTTTAAAATAGGAAGAGATATATTGGGCTACTACTCACAAAATCTCATATCTAGGTTCGCAGGTCAGATTCGTAAGTTAGGACTTGAGACATACTCCGTATGAGCAGAGCATTATGTCAAAGCAGATTGGGCAGAGGAGGATTAGCGTATACGCAACACGGTTTTTGAACCGTATTGGATATACGACTTTTGAAGTCACCAATGTATATATACAAAAATGATACTCCCTCCTAGTTTGAGTGATCTTCCCCTTCCTCTAATATATGTGAGGAGTATTATATTAAAAGGGGAAGAACAATGAAACTAGGAGGGAGTACTATTTAACCCTATATACCACCATAAAATTGGGACCTATTTAACCGTTATATATACAACAGATAACTAATTACCGCCATAACCATCATAAAGTTGGGACCTCAACTCTTCTTTTATTTAAGGGATAGAGTTGGTAGTTCACAACTTTTCTTAAATGATCATGTTCAAAGAATCAAAATTTTCAATGTGTTTATGCTCAACTTTTTTTCCTTTTGTGAGAATTTTTTATTGTTTATTTCTTTTTAAAAATCGTTTAACAGATTTTGTTCCTGCTTGACCCGGACTCGATACAGGTTTTTAAAAACCGTGTTGTATATACGGAAATTCGTGTAAGTAACCCTTGTATTGTATCATATCATATGTAAATATGTAAATATCGTATCATATATTATTTATCAACCCTAATAACGTGTTATGGTACTTAAACAAAGAGAAATTTTGGTGTAAAAAAGTTTGTTAACAGAAATGAGTATTTAAGGGATATTTTGATTTATTTCAAGTAAGATTAAATAAATGAGTGAGGGTAAAAGGTGCGGAAAAGAGATGCGTTAATATGTGGGCTAAGTAGATTAGCCGGCAAGGTTTGGGGCAGAATATTAGAAAGTGTATTACTAGAAGTTAGAAGAACCGAGCGCAAATGGTCGGGTGAGATCCGATCCGGCATGATTGCATAAGGGAATGCGTGGGGTCCGGATTAGAAAAGTGAATGAGGAATTGGTTGATTAATTTTACCCAAATTCTTGTTTGTGACAGGCAGTATACGTCACAAGCTTGCGATGGGTAGCACTTCCCCTCACAAATGACCCATTTAAGGGAAAAGGAGAAGCACATGGGGGGTGCCCCACATGTTCCTTCTACCCATTTTGTTAGAGGAAAAACCCGTCGCAAGGTCCGACCCGTCACAAGGGAGACCTACTGTTAATTTTAATGGTGGTGTGTATTTTAGAAAACAAGTGAATAGGGAGGGAGTATAATAATAATAAGATATGGTCTGACTTATTAGTGGAGTGCTTGATTTCCATGATTATTCCATCTTCTGCTAAATTCCTTATCTCTTCCTCATCTCCATTTATTCAGTAATCATTATTCACTAACTAAGGTATCAAGGTATGTAGCTATGTCTCTTTTAATTATTGTTGAATTATCAACTGGGGATCATTTCATTATTCAATATTTCTGATTAGATTACTAACTAACTAGCTCTATGTATTCATTACATTAGATTCTTGATTCTACTCCGTATAATTACTGTACATAGTTTTCTCTAATAATCATTCTTAGTAACAGTCTGGGTTCAATGATTCTCTTGTTTAGGATTAGGATATCTTTGGTGTTCAAATGATTGATTCATTTACATACTCTGCTGGATTATGTTTTATTGTGTATGTATATCTTCCGACAAACTGCTTCATCAATATGAGTGACTTGTTACTGTCAATTTACAACTTGTGATGCAGATACAACTGCTTCCATCAATATCTCTGCCACCCTCTTGGTTGTGCTGTGCTACAAACTGCTCCCACTTCTCTTTTCTTAATGTCTCTCACAATACAACATATCTGCTTCCACTCAGATCCTCACTTGTATTACACCCAATCTTTTCTGGATTATTAGATGCAAACATCAAAGAATCACCAGGGTACAGCTGCTGTGCACGGGGTATTTTACCAGCATCAAAAGGAGATGACACCTTATTTCTCATACAATAATACGCAACCTCATGATACTGCCGAACAAACCCAGATGTCTTTCCAAGCGTACAATCAAGGCTATTTTACATTAGACTCCGCTCCACCGACTACCATGTGTAATGTCTCTGACTCTCCGTCAGATGTCAGTACCTCTTCAATCAGAAGTCAGTTTTCTCCTCAGTCTTACATCTCTGATCCTCATCATTCCTCTGATAACAATTACGGTTCCCCATTTAGTGGCTCTTCTATGGCTGATGACAGCACCGAACTTGACAGGAGGCTCCGAGAGGTGGAGATCGCTTTAATGGGACCTGACTCATGTGTAATAGATAACCATTATTGTGTTTTGACCCACAACGAACATCTTGAGGCCTCCTCCACTTTGAAACGACTCCTCGAACTGCTTCCTAGATTGGACTTGAAACAGGCTCTTTGTTTGTGTGCACAAGCTGTTGCAGACAATGATTTTTCAGTGGCATCAACTTTGTTGGATGAACTGAGCAACAAGGTATCAGTGTCCGGGGAACCCATTGAACGACTTGCTGCATACATGCTGGAAGGGCTGAGAGCAAGGCTCGAACTCTCTGGCTATACTATTTACAAGAAGCTGAGGTGCGAGCAACCCACAAGCTCTCAGCTGCTTTCCTACATGCACATTTTGTATGAGGTTTGCCCATACTACCAATTTGCGTACATGTCTGCGAATCTAGTAATCCAGGAAGTTATGGAAAAGGAAAGCAGCATTCACATAATTGATTTTCAAATTGGAATGGGTACACAGTGGGTGTTGCTGTTTCAGTGTTTAGCAAACAAGCCAGGTAGGCCCCCATTTGTTCGTATCACTGCGGTTGACGATTCAAATTCAGCCTACGCTCGCGGTGGAGGACTCGAAGTGGTGGGACAGAGGCTGTCAAAGTCTGCAGAATCCCATGGTGTCCCATTTCAGTTTCATGCTGCCGCAATGTCGGGTTGCCAAGTAGAATGCGAGAATCTCAGAGTGCAGCCCGGAGAAGCATTGGCCGTGAACTTCCCGTACATGCTACACCACATGCCAGATGAAAGTGTTAGCACAACAAACCATAGGGACCGGCTATTAAGGCTGGTAAAGAGCTTGTCACCCAGAGTGGTGACGATAGTAGAACAAGAATCAAACACAAATACACCTCCATTCATGCACAGATTTTTGGAGACCCTGGATTACTACACGGCCATGTTTGAATCGATAGATGTGGCGCTTGGGAGAGATGACAAAAAAAGGATAAATGCGGAACAACATTGTTTAGCACGAGACATAGTGAACATGATTGCATGCGAGAATGAAGAGAGAGTGGAGAGGCATGAACCATATGGGAAATGGAGGGCGAGACTAAGCATGGCAGGATTTAGTCAGGTGACTTTGAGTATGTCAGTTAATAATGGAATCAGGGGGTTAATGAAGAATTTCAATCAAAACTATAGGCTGGAAGAGTGGCAGGGAGCGCTGTGTCTAGGTTGGAAAACCCGTCGCTTGGCAACTTGTTCTTCGTGGAGGTGAGGAAAGTAACTAATGGCGTTCAGGCGTTGATTGGTGCCAATTCAGTATCTCATTAGAGCTTGAGTAAGTGTTTGGTTTCGCTTGTACATTGTCCGAGTCTCATTAACATGGTAACAAAACTTGTTGGGTTAGCCCCCTTCTCTTTTTCCTCGTTTTCTGCTTGGATGAGCTGTAGTCAAGAGAAATAGAGGATGGCAAGTAGAAGCTGTTAAATACGTAGCTATCTCAATTTCTTGGTGTTTTGGAGTGTAAGTAGCCGTTAATCACACATGTTCTAAGTTTCCTGAAAGTAAATGCGCCAGCTGACCCGTACACCTTGGCCGGTTTGGTCTCTGTTCATTTTTTTTGTAATCTGTATAGGCCGCATTAGAGACTCCGGCCCTTTTAGGTCCTGGAATCGTTTTATTATACTAGAGCGAAGGTAGAAATCTACCCCCCTAATACTATGTGATGTAAAAAAAAAACATTTATTACTTATGATGTAATATTTTATTTTGTTTGTGCTGTGTTTCGGCTTTTAGCTTTGATACTGAAATTAGCGAAGGGGAGAGTTTTTCGTCCAAATTGATCCTTTTTTTGGTGGCGAGATTTTGATCTGCCTTAGTCCTGAGAGGAGGTCTCTTCCCCTCAAATCATTCCATGACCGCTTTGCTAATCAAGCAAAAGAAATGACGAGCTGTGTTCATTTCCATTCAAATCTTGTATCCAAGTACGGGGTTAATAACAACGCTTATAAATCCCAAAAAATATTATTGTAGCAGTTAATTTTGGTTTGTTATATGATAATGTGAAGACTAATGAGATATTAGGTACTAAAGGAGGCACAATGTTATGATAAATTTGTGAGATCAATTATAGGTTTTGAACTTTTGATCATATACGAGGCTGTGTTATACGGTTGGAGTATATATGAAGCTCTCATAAGAGCAACTGATAAATTGATAAATACATAAATAAATGTCGGTTTAGATATTTGTTTTTGAAGTAAAGGTCCGTTTGACTATTTATAGAGGGTAGTATCTTATTTACATTGATTAATAATTAATTAAAAACGTAGGCACATAAGAGCAATAATAAGAGCAATAAATAAAAAAGTAGATAATAAATAAATAAAGGTAGGGAGGTCGGGAGGGTGTGACGTGACATGTATTTCCCAGATTGAAAACCTTGATTATAAATAGTGGGGAGGATTGATTAGACATTCCAAAATTCCAATAACAGATCACTCGTAAACAAAGGCCACCAAAGCTAAGGCATTAGGCAAGACAACTCCTTCTTCACTTTCTTTTTTTCCAATTTCATTGTTTCGTACGTACGTTTCATTCTCTAATTTATTAATTTATTTATTCATCGTTGATATGATCGAGTGTGGTGAATGCATGTATTTAGTGTTTGAGAGAGAGATGCGGTTTCCGAATACGTTTCTGATTTGAATAACCAACACATACAATTACAATTACAATTACAATTACAATTTACAATCCATATTTTTTGTCATCATACAATTACTAATCACTTTATTTTCTGTGGGACATCCCTCGTCACTCCATATAATTTATGTAACCATCATCTTGTATAAGTATATAACACCAAATGCTATGAAATGTTACTGTCCTTTGGTTGATTACGTTGTTGTTTTCACCGTTGTGTGCATTCCATTATGTAACACCAAATGCAAGTTTCTGTAACATGTTATCAATTTATGTCATAACTAATATCCACTTATATATATATATATATATATATATTACTCCGTATTATTTAACTTGTTATGTTGAGGACTTGAGGGCTTCTTTCAATTGTAAGCATGCATGATTGTATAGCAAATTAGGTTACATTGTAAATTAATTGATAGGCAAGTTTTATGGTAAGTTATGATGCCATTTTACTGTATCTATGTATACCTTGCTATATCCCGGCCGGTGACATGCTGTTTTCAAATACTCGACCAATCATGTTTGCGTCACTTCCCTTACATGATGCTCCCTCTACTTACATTTTAAGATTCTTTTATAGAACCGGCTATCTATCTTCAAATCCAAGGTGGAAATGATGAGGTCAAAGCATGAAAGAGAAGGAGGAGAGCAGCAGAGGGAAAAGGAAAGAGAAAGACGACGGGTAAGAGACAGAGAAAGAAGACAGAACATGAGCCGAGAACAAAGGGAGAGACATCTTGCCAGGCGCCGTCTTAATTATCAACTCAGAAGGATAAGAGCTCACAACGCTAAACTTGTTAATCACTCCCCTTGTCTAGAACCACCTCCTAAATCACCAAGACTTCCTACAAGGTTACGTTTATGTCACATCCGACATCTTGCTAGACGTCTACATTCCCATGCTCCCCTCCCAATTGGAATCACCGTAGACTGTAAGCCTTTTTTAATTTCATCTACAAAACCAACTAGCTAGTAGTACTTGCTCGGGTCTACAATTATGGGCTCACTGTTTGTCAGTTGTAATTTTTCAGATGGTTCGGCTATTAGGTTGCGGCTAATTCACATTAAACGCCTGGCAAGAGCATTAAAGGTATAACCGACTAAGTTGTAGTGCTCACAGTGATGAAGGGTATCACCCAGTTTTGCTTATGAAAGTTACAAGTTGAATTATTATGTGTATAAATTGTACTAGCAGAAGTGTTCTCCCATGGATCTTGAGTAAGGGACGACCAATTAGTTAACTGCTTGTACTCCTTAGATAACACTCATTTCACAGCAAATGATAGACTGGATTACGGTCAAGTGGTGTAAATTGATCAAGTTCATTATTAAAACATTTCATCCGAAAATCAAGCTGTTATTGATAATCCATGCTAGCGTTGAAGTAGCGCGACTTTGTAGGAAAGTACAAGTCTTTGTGTGCCAGGCTTCAACACATTACTTTATTTCTAAATTAGAATGAATGTTGATAGACTGTGGATTGGCTACTCATTTGAAGATCACAAGTATTTGCAAGCTAGAGCTGAATGTGATACCGCCGAGTTTTACCATATTATTCATCGCCTCTTTGTTGGCGGAGGTTTAACCTGTAGCTGACTGCATTTTCAGTCTCCAGTCCAAGTTAAGCTAGTGTTTCTACTGTGTTTGCACCTTCATGGTAAACGATCATAATTCTGACATTATGCGCCCCTGCAGTCTGCACGCTGTCGAAATATGCTTCTCGAACATTCGTTCTTTTTTGTGCTTAATCCCCGGTCACCCAAGTGGCTTGCACACTTCCACTTATACCTCCCTACACAACCTACAAGTACGGAGTCTAATTTAACGATTTTTCAGGCCTAGAGGGAGCCTGAAACCTTACATAGTGTACATACAAGTGTTTGTTCGCTATGCTCTTTTACCGAGTATATCCTTTGTTTTTGTATAAATAAAACACTCCCACTCGATCTTAATTAAATTCACGAGTCATGACAGTCTCTTCTGCTTGTGATGGGGTAAGTTGTCGAGATAATAGAGTTACCTTCAACCTTTCTGTTTACCTCTCCCTCGATCGAATATCCCATTTCTTTTATATTTTTAAGAGAAGTGCTCGAAAAATAATGCAAATCTAATTTATTTCTATTACGAGTACATGAAAAGGAAATTACTTATGTTAAAGTCCCGGTCTACATCCTAGCGATGACATACCATAAACCAATCACAATTCAGAATCGATTTCCCCAATAGCCAGTCGTAATCAAACATAATTTTGGAAATAAATCTTAGTCCAATTTTTTTCAAAACACTTTTATAGAAAGATTATTTTCTAAGAGGGGATAGAAGAAGGAAAAAAATACTAATACTAATACTTTTGTTATTGTTATTATTATTATTAAATTGATATTGATATTAATACTAAAAGAAGAAGATAGAAAAGTGGAAATCAAAATATAAAAAATAAAATAAAATAAAGAGGCGTAGAGCAATGAGCTGGAAAACAGAAAGCTGAGACCTCGGTAGCAAAACATATAAAAACCTTAAGGTTGTTGTTCCCTTGCCTTGCTATAAACCTAAGAGAAGTGGAGTATATATCATATACAGTAGTTATTATTATTATAAATAGAAATAGATAGAAGAAGTGCAACAATAATAATATCAAGAAACACAATGTATCCTAACGGTGATCTTGCAGTTGACGGTGAGCAGCAGCAGCAGCATGAGGAGCCGCAACGTCGACAACTGCAACACAATCATCAGCATGAGGAGCCGCAACGTCGACAACTGCAACACAATCATCAGCATGGACGGGAAGCAGCCTCTCATTCTCCAATCTCGGCTTTCCGTAACTTAACCTTATCTCATGACTATCCGCCAGGTTCCATATCTTTAATTCTGCTTTCATTATATAATCAATATTCACTTTGATTTTCTTGCATAACGCTGCAAAGCCTGCAATGTCTCCAATTCAATTTAGTAGAAAATAATGTGATCATGCTCTTTAATGCCTTATACTTTCTCTACATAACATTCATCACGCTGATTCTGATTTTCATGTTAAAAGGCGTCTTCTTTGATTCTACTTGTTTACTTTCTTGACTCTTGTTTATTTAAACTTGGCACATTGCTCATGAACTGATATCTTGCAGAAAATCGCATGTCAAATCTGAATCGATTAGTGGATGCAGCAGCATATCTGCCTCAAACCCTGGATGATTGGCCGATTCCTAGGGCAAGAAACGGTGCCACCCAACCAAACATGATGGCCTACTATCCTTCTGTGTCACCACCCTCACCTTATATTGGAGGACAACAAGTATTAGGCATGGGTCAATATCCACCTAATTTGTACAATAATGCTCTTGCTGCTGCTAACCTCCCCTCATTACCTTGCAACATGCAATACCCTGCGCTTTTCTCACCTCGCTTGCCTAGTCGTCTTCATCCCAATACTATCCCTTACCAAGGCCCCTTGCCTGCTCTTAATCCCGAACCTGAGAGGACCCTGATTACAGTAGACATGTTGGCTAATATTTTGTACAATCCGTTTGAATACATGACCGACTCTTCATTAAATCGCTCACTCAATACGTTCCTCTCTAAATTCAGTTCTACTAAATTCATTGATGAGTTTGTACTAGCCATAACAAGGTCCAGGAATTGCCTAGTCGATGCAGCTTGTAACTACTATGGGTAAGAAAGCTAGCTTAATCAATGGACTTGATTTTAATTTCTTGTGAATTTCAGCGGTCAGACTTGTGGTATATATGTAATGTATGATGTCCGCAGGAGTAATTTGATTCAGACTCTGATCAAGGTGGGGAAAAAGCGGCCAGTAATAGCATGCGTGCCTAAAGTCCTTGCTGAATCTACTGTGCTTCTGATGACTGACCAATCCGGAATGCATGTTGTTAAGCAGTGTTTTATCGAATTAGAGCAAGACAAATATGCTGTAAGTTGGATTTCATATAAACATTTGCTTATCTATCTATGTGACTTTAAGGATAAAGAGTATGATATTCAACAGAAAGGGAGCCCAAAGCCACTGATGTATGACCCATTTAGTGTGACATTTTAAAGATTTAAGCATTATGTCTCTCATATGTCCACACTCCACCTCTGTGTCACTTCAATTATATCCTGGATATGTCCTTGTAAGTTGTATCCTATACTCACACCCGGCCGTGTCTGAGTAATATAGGTCATTTCTCAAACCTACTGAATTCTAAAATTTAAAACCGTCTCATAATTGCTTCTACTTAGTTCACGCCTGCTAATGGGTAGTGTTAAACATGAAAAATTCATCCTTTGACAAGAATAATAATTATTATTATGTGGAATGACTACAAGTCAGTCTTTTGTGCTGATGACAGCCTCTGTACGATAAACTGATGGAGAAGAATAATTGGTTGTACATTGCTAAAGACAAGCATGGATGCCGCGGTTTAAATGATTGCTTAGACTACATGGTGCATGACTGCAAGGCCGATCTCCTAGCACGCATTGCAGCTTATCCTAGGATCTTAGCCTTAGATGTTTACGGGTACAAACTTGTTTATTATAATTTGATTTGATATAAACCTAGCTTATTTTTTAGCTAGTTGATAACATTTTAACAATTTGTGAGGCAGAACATATATAATGCAACATGTTCTGGATCTGCGGACGACACACACTGAGCAAATAGTGAAAGGCCTGGTGCCTATCCTTGAAGTGTTGTGCACAACAAAGAATGGGAGTCATCTTGTAGAGAAATGCCTTGACACTTGTTACAGTTCTCTTGTCATACAAGAACTTGTTGAGAAAAATAAAATAGTGAGATTTGCCCTTAATGAATGTGCAAATTATGTGATCCAGAAAGCAATCAAACGCTCAAGGGTAAGATATTATATTAATCTCATCTAGAATTATGGAGTAGTTGTTTAGTTGACGGAATTTGAAGCCATTAACGTACGATTGCCAGCCCTCTAACAGTACTACTTGACGTGTGGTGTTTGTAGGGAAGAGATAGCGAACTGCACGACAAACTAATAAAGATATTGTCGAAAGAACGAAACACTCTGCAAGTGAATAAGCATGGAAAGTATGTTGCCAAATTGCTACCGGGGCATCAAGAGTAGCAGGAAACAGTGTAGACAGTCAGTACAATTGCAAATGACAATGGTAGTTTGTCAAGTCAATCAATCTTTGTTTGTTAGTTATATATCATCATATGTTGTTGTTGTTGTTTGTAGAAACATTTAAGTAAGTAATTATGTTTGTGTGTAGACAGACACAACAGAGTATTGTGTGCTTAATACGATGTATTCTTAAACTCATATTAGTATCTTGATGTTATCATGTAGTTGTCATAATACTCGTATACTTTGACTGTCACATGTAAGCTTTTGTTTTTATATCATGTCTGGAATTCTCACTGGCTTTCTTTTGGGATAATAATAACAAACTCGTATTAGTATTGCGAATGCCTCACATTTTCCACGCCTCCTCACTTAACTCCATCCTATTATTATTACTAAAATTTATGACTAGTTTTTAAATGAACGGAAAAGTGCTTATTTCTAAAACGCGCTAATATTATTGTTTTTTGCATTGCTCGTAAACTAAACTATTTGTACCTAGCTTAGGTAAGTTCTTTTGTTCAATTTTAATATTCTGTTTAGATGATACCCTTGCCATGCACGATATATTTAGTAGATATAATTCTTTTTTAATTATTTAAGTAGGTTATAAAGCAAAAAATAAGGGAAGAAGTATGAATAACTACTTCCTTTATCCCATTATTGTCATCTTTAATCCAAAATTTATCCCACTTTTATTTTCTTACTATGAAAAAATCAAATTTAGTATGAAAAAATAAGACTACAACTATTATTCCTAACTTTTAACTAACACTCACTTTATAAAAATCAAAATGATATTGTCGCACTTGTTATTAATTAAAGGGATAGTGTATTAATTCTACCATAGTTAAATCTTTCCAAATAAAAAACAAGTAGAACAATAAAAGTAAGATGACGGGAGTATTAAAATTGTTGTCATGATTAAAGATGATATATAATAACTTTAAGAAATCATAGACCTTATGGTAATAGTCCATCTTCTTGTAAAAGACATTATACGGAGTATTCCACAATTCTAGTTAAAACATTCACAAAGATATTCTACTTCTTATTCTTAGTATATGTGGTTCATATTATTTATGACTTCCTATTTTTTGCATTACCTTGTTTCCTCCCCATATTCTCATAGTTTACAACAATTCTCATATCGTTTTACATAAGCATTATTATAAAACCAAGTGCTTATTTACCTATAACCCCCTCACTAAAAAAACTTTCACCAATTACAACTTTCCATAATAAGAATATCAAGGTCTTTTGTCATAGGGACTAGAAATAAGACGATAACTTTACTGCTGCCGAAAAAAAAAAAAAAAAAAGGTCTTTTGTCATAAGATTTTACAATGTGATATTGTAAAATATGTTACAGGAGACTTAATCCTTAGTTTATTCCCAAAATAATATTGAACATCTTATAAATCGAGGGTCCATTGTGTGGCGGTTTCAATCACCAAGATGCTGGAGATTTCTTTACATTGAAGGCAGGTCTATTGGTCTGCCTTCCACCCATTCCTTGTACGTTGTTGGAATATTAATCCACATGTGAGTGTCCCACATTGTTGGAGAAATGAATGAAATGAAGGGGGTATAGTATAGCTTATCGATAAGCACAATGTAAGAGTTAAGAATTTAAACCTATCGACCTAAAGTATATTTGAGCAATTTGGCATCTATTTCTTGCTTTTACATGGTATATACGGTATATATAAATTTAAACTTATGAAAACGTGGAAGTGTTTTATAAAAGACTTGTAAAGATGGTATAAACAACCATGTTGATATAACTTTGAATATATGGCCCGTTGAATTGGTTATATTACAATGTGATACATTCGGTGCACTTTAGAATTTGCTACTCAATCTACCCGTTCTATATGGAGTCATAGATGAGCATATGACGGGTGATAGGTTTCATGGAACGCTGCTAGGTGCACTCTTGCTAATCTTACAAGGCGTTTTGTTGTAGGAAATAACTTACTTATCAACCACTTTGAGTTTAAGTTAGCATCAAGAAAACAGAAACCTCGAGGAAAACTGGATTCTCACCCACCAAAAACATCAACTCTTTTCAAATAAACAGTTACTTGATACTAGAAACAAAACATCATCAGCTGTTAATGAGCCTATTTGTTTTCAATCTTGCCTATAAATATTTTCAAGAGCAAAAAAAAAATAGTAGTAGTCCGTACATAAAGATTTCTAAATTGCGGGTAGAGAGTAATCACAAAACCCTACATAAACATCTCTAATTTTGGGCATCTGCTGGGTGAGGGAGGGAGGAAATGATGCAGCTGCAAGTTAGAGCTAACTCGGATCTCATTCAGAGTCGATTCTCCTTTTTCGGATTTGATCATCTCAAGCAGACTAGCAACAACTTGGGCTGCCAGCCCGGCCTCAACAAGTTTACCTGGCTCCTCACCACCGTGCTGTATCAGATGGCCCACATCTTTCAAGAGTAAAACATTTTCCAATACGACCCTCGCAAATATACGCCCGAGAAACTCAGGTGCTTTAGGTGCATCCGTCACAGTATCCTCTAAGTTGGTCAATACTGATTCAAACCTACAAAGGTCAAACCAAGTATCATCAATTGTGAAAGCTTTGTAATAGATCAAACCAAAGACGCTCAAATGCGACACTGACTTACCCTTGAATTAATTGACTTGGGCTAAAAGTGCCATCTTGAGGCTTCGTAAGGCTGACCAGCAGTTTTGCCAATGAATCACGTTCGATATCCTTCCTCTCAAAGGAGTCGCTAACCCATATAGACACAACATTAGGGTAGAAGCTGGGAGCATTCAAATCTCTGATGCATAATGCAACTTCCTTCTCATCTTTCACACTGCAAGCAAGTTACTCTTAATTATACTACAATCCTAAAGCTGAATATACCTTCTCCATTCTAACCAAAATGGATTCACGGAATACAACTCCAATGCACGTTCTAAGACAATATGGGACACCAGATCACATGTTTTATTGTATAGTTAACACTTAATAGTAATAGGACCAGGAGAACACAAAGGGATTGTTAAGCTGCTTCTATTCCTACCTGATTTTGTTTTTCCTAAGAGGTAACTTATATACATAGAGACAGAAGATAAGAGGGAATGTAATCAAAATATCAGAGCATTAAAGCAAAAGGAATTCACACGGCATGAATATATAGGAAGCACCGATCCCTTTGAATGTCGGACACTAAACTCATCTCAAAGCACCCACTCTAATGCCAATTCCCTTGAAAATATAGACAGCCTAAAGAAGCAACTTGTCCTCCAAGAGCAACAAAAAACATGATCATGAATATCATTTATATCCAATATACAAAAATATAACAGGAACCCAACTTAAACGTCCACTATAACCTAGTAACAAAGTAGCAAAATAACCTATCGGGAACATTGTAGATAAGAAAATAACTAAATGTACAGTCAAGGTAAATCAACACTTGCCCTGATTATTCTTCCACCATTGGCATAAAAAAACACTTGCCTGAATTGTAATAGCATCCTACTGCACACCAAACACTATACCCCACCGTGTGCAAACCACGTGCAGATGATAGGAATCAACTAGATACAAAATCATCAACTAGAAGTCAATGCAACTCCGTCATAGATAAACCACCAACACCACCACATACAATAATTTTACCTTATTCTAACACAACTTCTATGAATGTCCTTCAGTAATAATAATAATTCTACCCTTTTACAGTCTTCTTTAACCATGCAAGTAAATGACAATAATACCCTTCTCATGTTTGGTGGTGATCAACAAGCTAGTACTACTACTACAACTTGTAGCTCTTCTGATGGAAGTTGTGGTATCATTAATCAAGCTATCAAATGTGAAGAGCATACTAATTATAATATTAATAATTTATATGGTTTGTATAATAATAATAACCATAATAATAACAATAATAATGGAGGGTTATTATGGGGGCAGATGAGTAATAATAATCAGAATAATAATTCATTGTTAGAATATGGATTAGAGGAGATTAAGCAGCTGATTAGTAGTAACAATGATAATGTTAATTACTATGATGAAAGCAAAGCATCAACAGAAGAATCCAAGATGATGAAGATGTATTATTATTGATGTGACTTGTGAGCAACTAAAATGAAGAATACAAAGAGAAAGACAGGTACTCAATATAACCGTAGATCCTATACTGAGAAAAAGAACGGGGGTTCTTAGCATATCACAAGTTCAAGATGATTCTAGCATATCACAAATTCATGATTTCTGTTCTGTTTTGCCAGCAGTGGGAAGAATTCCTTGGACATACAAGTAACATATCTAAGAAAATGATCAGCTAAAACAGCCCTTAAGAAAAGTACTACAAACATGGTGAAGCAGAAGCTGTAAGATGGACAACATTAATTAATCGCTTAGCCTAATAAATTTATCTATTCAATCACTCCATGAGCTCAAGAACTCCTCTGATGCTAGTCTGCCATCATAGATGGGACAAAATAATGCCATCATGGCCTTCTGTGAAACCAAGAGAGGAGAGCTGGACAGAGCAAGCCTATGCAGATATGATGGCTTCACTCTGGTGATTGAAAAATTTCACATATTTGCTTTGGCTTAAGTTTCACAGCAAGCGTCAATGTGATAAGGAAAAACTACGACACAAAAATGTAGCAGAATATGAGACCTGAAAGTGTTAATCACACTGTACAGCCAGCATACTAAATCCTAACCAGCCAATAAAAGGAAAAACATCTGTCACACCATAAGCCCACTTTCTCTTATTTTCATTTCACATTGACTAATCATATGCGAAACAGATTCCAGCCCAAATAGCTCAGTCAGACAATGTTGCGTATTCCACACGTATGTTTAGGGTAATGATAAGTCCACGGCTAAGAGTGGCTGATCCACAGCGTTTTTTTTGCCTTAAAGACTATGATACCCTTGTTTTAATGAGCAGCTGAATCATATGTCTCACATCATTATGTTGCCCATGTTGTCTTTATCCGTGAAGTAGTTGCTTGCTTCCGTAGATTTATGAGCCCCCTATGTTTAAGTGTCCCACATTACAAGATTAGAATTTAGAAGAAATGGGAGGGGTTACAAGTGTTGTTGTCTCTCACCCATCGGGTTAAGCTTTTGTCTTGAACTCTTGATATGGGTGGCAACTCACTTATAAATCAGGCTACTCACTTAAATTCTGGCCTAACGACTGTATTCACACAAATGTTCAACTGTCCCGTATCGAAAGACAAAAAGTGAGAGTTGTGTATAAATGTGGTTGTGTGCTCACATTGGCTTACATTTTCGGGTTGATATGGGTGGCAACTCCCTTGTAACATGGGCAGCCTCTCTAATTCTGGCCCAACCGACAAACAGCTTAAGCAACTACCATAATTCAACATGATTCTCTGAATACCATACGAAGACATTGAAAAGAGGAAAGTAAAGACAATACTACAATAGTATGCAGAGTTGCAGATAATATGCAATTGAAAAAAGAAACAAACAAAGGGTATGGACTGAGACAACTAAATGAGTTCATACCTGTAAAATTCTTTTATTGCTGCAATAGACATATCACGTAACCGCTCTTCAGGCAAAACATTATTCGAAGAGTGATTTTGAGGTACAGATACTCCTACTCTTGGCATGGATGAGGTCATTGGCCTGGACCTATCCAAATTTCGATCCAGATATCTTGAGTCCCTATTAGCAGAACTTGAATTAAGGTCTTGGCTACTGGATTGATCAAAAGCAACTGAAGCACCAAATCTGTCTGAGGCATTCCTTGTAAAGTGACCTTCCCTAGTGCTGTAAATTCCAGACTCTTGTGCAGTTCCGTAACCATTTAGACCACCTGTCATTCTTCTAGAATCGCTAAAGGAGGTAGAATTGCCATATAAAGGTGAACTTGATGCTGATGTTTGTCTATGCGCCATGTCTCTGGCAAGACAACCTTGAGGTCCAAGCATAATCGGTTCATCAGATGAAGACCTATGAGGCAAAGGCACTGAAAGGGTACTGCTTTCATAAATGTTCCTACTATCCATCCGCATCTCCTGCCCACCAAACCCACGAATCTGGGGAGACATACCTCTGTAACCCATTCCTGTGCCAATTGGGGAAGATAACATTGATCCTCGTGGACCAAATTCTAGTGGTTGACCCCTTCTTGTTCCAGAGTTCATGCTGGCATTACGGCTTAACCGATTAACTTGACCCTGCCTTTCCTGAGCAGCATCACGGTGCACTTCTTCAATCTTCTTCGGCCCATCAACCTTCCTTCTCTGTTGCCATTTGTTTTTCCTTAAATCAATAGCATCCTTCAACATGAACCGTACTCTTGAAGATAACTTCATATCGTTAGAGAGCTGCCACATGATGTCAAAATAAGCATCCATATGCTCCTTGGCTTTGGAATGATCAATCATCTCCCCGATAGTGCTCATCAACTTGCACAAAGCTTCAATGTTCTCTTCGTCGGGTTTTTGATTATGGCCCAACAACTTCTTTATACACTCGTGCATAATCCTCTCTGTCAACATCCTCTTCTTGTACAACTCTCCTATCAATCTAATGTTACCTAGCATACGCCTCCGCACTTTCACTCTCATCTCTTCTCTCACTGCTTCAGACTGTTCAGAGCCACCTTCATCATCAGCATTATTAGCTTCTTGTTCCTCTCTTTCTCCCCTCTCAAATTCCTCTTGACATTTGTTAAGGAGCAACCGCCGGAACGTGATCTTCTCATCATCTACACTAAGGTCTGGCAACCCAGATGCAAGGTGTTGGCAAAAGTTTGCATACATTTCACAGAAAGTTGGCTCTGTCAAAGCTTTGTCAAAGATCTGAGAGATCACTCCATTTAAAGTTGTAACATTGTCTATGTTTACTTCTTTAACTTGCTCAAATAGTCTGTCAAAGTTCTGTGGAGTCAGCTTGTTTAAAATGCCCTTCAACTTCCTCTGTTTTGCCTGTTCTTCATCGGTCACTTTACCAATTTCATACTTTCTCTCAGCTTTGTGTATCACCGGTACTGGAGTATGGGGAGAAGGCATCAAACCTTTATTGAAGTTAGTACCTCTTAGCCAACGGTCAGTATCAGAGTTATTTCTCTGTACACCCTGGAAGCCCAAGGACTGCATTGGCCCAGATAAAATCCCCCCAACATTCTGAACGGGGCCTTGTGGTTTTGGGTTCCGAAGCACACCATAAGTAGGGCCCCGACCACCTTGAAATCCCACGATGTCGCTCCCATAAGCAAGGTCTGCCCTTGGATCTGGAGAAAAAGAAACAGGTTGTTTGTTCCACCTATCAACATTCGTCGTCACATTGCCTCGCCGGTCACGAGTACCTACACCAGCTCTGTCAACAACTCTTCCAGCACTAGGATATTCACGATCACTACGAGGAGTACTAACACGCATTAAGGCATCAGCTACATCAGACATAATTTCAAAACCCTCGGGAAGGGTTGCACATTGCTCAGAAAATTTAAGAAGGAAATCTCTGGTATACTTTTTTGTGGTAACAATTTCTTCATCATGAGCACCTTCAACAGAAGATTCCAACTTTGGTGTGGAGATATCAGCAGCATCTTCCCAATCATCTAACTCAGGTTTACTCTGCTCATACTTGTTTTTCTGTGCGCTCTCGTCTGTGTTAGCATCAGTGCGCACCTCCTTCATATTGCCCTCATCAGCATGTTCTGAAGCATCAATGCTTTCTTTCTTATCCTCTGGCCCCTTGTAAGCATTGTAAAGATCAGCAGTTGTCCCAAGAGCATCTGCCTTCTGAAGCAATTCCTTCAACTTTTTCTTCCCTCTATTTTTTGTCTTTGTTGACTCCAAGGACGACTTACTTGATCCTGATATACTGCTAGATGATGAACTTGGCCTAGAAAGGTCAACGATTTCTGTTTCATGCCCTGCATTTGCTTCCAAAATGTTTGCAGAAACAGGTATTACCTCATGGTCTGTCACACTAGATTTTGATAAATCAAAGTCCTTCAGACTTGGGCCATCCAATAAGCCTGATGAAGTTACTGAGACTGAGATATCATGTACATCAGAGAGTTTGCTCTGCCTTATTTCACCTTCAGTGATAGATGTGTCAGAATCTGCATTTGTTTGAGTAGCTTCTATTCCATCCCCGACAAATTCAGTCTTCCCTGTAAGTTGAACTGAGTATTCTTGGCCTGTTCCTGCGAGATATTCTGAGCCCTTCGAATTATCTAACGACAGCACTTCCGAATGTTCTACCTCTCCACCTTTGCTAATAGATGAATTACTTGAACTGTCTTCACACAAAGGAGGACCATCTTGTTTAGAAGCTTCCTTCATCACATTCTGGTATGCACCGCTTTCATATGGATGAGACAATTTGGCAGAGACTTTATCAGCAAGTTCAACCGGGGTTGTATCAGTCACAATAGGTGATAACCTGACAGGATCTGATAGACCATCCTTGGGTTCCGATGAAGAACAATTTATTTTAGCCTCTGAACTTTTTGCCGCGATAATCTTGGATGAATCGTCGAGGTGCTTCAGCACTTGGGTGTCAGACTCTTCATCAACCTACAGCGGGTAGAAAATGAAATATATATAAAATCTATATATAAAAAATACAAAAAAAACAAATAATCCTCCACGAACAAAAACTCACTGAAAACTTTAATTCACAAAAATGAAGGAACCTGCAGAGATGGTTAAAGAATTACATTTTCGTTCAGCTGTTTCTGGATGTCCCCAATGGATATAGGCATCACATCTTTGAACTTACTGACAGAATCCACACAACTTGAAATAGGTGCAAGGTCCCTTGGATTTGTATTAAGAGCCGCAGGCAATGTTGCTGGGATAAGGGCCTCAACTGTAACAGAAGTTGGCACAGGAGCAGATTGATTTGAACTCCCAACATCAGATTTTGACGGCATAGTTATCTTTAAACCTTTTGTGGAACTTGTGGCCTTTTCTCCGGCAGGTTTAATAGTAACCGTTTTTGAACTTGGTTGCGCTGGACGAATCAAATTCTGAATACCCCTACTATGGTCAGCAATTGAAAGGTCAACGCCAAGGTTTGAGACCCCACTCTTACCTGGAAAGGTATTAGAAGGTTGGAACCCAAATGACTGGGCTTGGCTAACGGGATATGTAAACCTAGACCCCTGCGTGGTAGCACTTGACTGTGTACCCACCAAGGGAAGTGAACTTGGTGCTGGAAAAACTGGGGGGCCAGAAGAATAACTGTTAGGATAGTAGTTCATGGGATGGTTAGCTGTATAGGGAGGAAGATGTTGGTTTTGTGTGGGAGCAGTATGATGTGATATTGATGGAGATGGCACATCATGCACAAGTTGCAACTCTTCATGCGTCTCTGGATGAGTTATCTTCACTATCGCACGGGTGCTGCCAAAATTTCCAGTAGGCAGTTGGTTAAACGGAGTAGACATGTTAATTCCAACGTTCCCTGGCTGATGAGGAAGCTGGGTTGGCTGCTGAGTGGTGTATCCCAAGTTATGGCCATGCACAAGGGAATGAACATAGAGTTGATGTTGGACTTGAGAGGGATTTCCCATTGGTAAAGGCATCGGCATCGGCATTGGCATTTGAAGTGAACTAGATGGCACACCATGAGACTGAATTCGTTGATTGGGCCCACCATAGTGCATTGAAGCTGCTTGTTGATGATATGCCGAAGGCATAGACATCCCCGCCATCGGAAGCGCAGGAGGTTTTTGTGCCTGCGTTGGTGGAGATGCAGAAGCCACAAGGACATCTCTTTTGGCATGTGGCTTTGCATTACTTTCTTGACTGACAGGTTTGTCAACTAAAGCAGCATCCTTCGTTGCAAAGTCCGGCTTATGACCACGAGGTAAGGGAACTGCAGGTATAGCTCTTGAAGTATCACGTTTAGCCTGAATAATGAAAAAAAAGCAGTCAGCAGGACATACAATATAAGGAGAAAGAAAGAAACAATAGCACAAGAACAGTGTGTGCTCAATGCTTAATATAAGCAGTCACCAAAAGAGAACTTGAAACTTTCAGAACAAAATAAAATAGTTCCTTCTGTAACATTTCAAATATCAAACCATATGCACTGTCTCAAAGCATTTATTATTATTTTTAATATAAGCATCTTAATAAGTTCAGCAGCTCAAAGCGAAGACCTGCCAAGTGCCTAACTAGATCAAGTAATATATTAATATCTCAGTGGTTAAAAGGTTAACAAAATGGTTGGAAATGGTAAAGCAAACCTGATCACGTTGTTGCTCATCTAACTTTGGTGGAGCAGAGCTCGTTCGAACTGGCACCTTTAAGTAAATTAAAAACATAGCATAGAGTTAGTGAGTAAACACTATCGGATAACTTAACATCTTAGACTAGCATGAGACTTTTGAAGCAGTTTTGATGTCAAAAGTCAAAACAACAAACCTTAATCCCTGCACTAATGGAACCAAACTGGAGCGAAAACCCCTTGACTCCATCCCCTGAGTCAAAAAGAAGATAGGAAACATAAAGGAAGAAAAAAGTCACTATTTTTTGAATCAAATACGAAGTAGGAATCAATACATTAGGAAGAAAAAAGGCCATGATAAACGATGGCAGAATGTGAACCAAGAAAAAGAGTATACCCTTAGATGGGGTAGATGGCAGTGTGGAGAGCGTATTAGTGGATGACGGCTGATTAGAAGGAGCTTTTGGTAAGGGACGTTCAGTCTTCTGGGGCTGCACGTCAGCTAGCTTAGCAACTGCAGGTGGAACTGGTGTATTGGAGACTCCTGAAATGTGAAAAGTAGTCGGTTAAGAATAATAATGAGCAAAAGAAAAACAGTTGAGTAAAACTAAGAGTAAAAACTTGATATAACCCCCTAGAGGTAGACGCAATGTAGTTGGCCTAAGAGAAGACGGCCTTAAAGTTCCCCCATCCTGAAAAGTGAAGAAACCTGGTAATGCAGACGGCAAAGGAAGGCCATTTTCCAGTGAATGAGGAGGTTGTCCGGCTTGAGGGGGATTGATAACCTTAGCATAACTGAAAATGAAAAATGAAAAAAGAGGTAAGTCTGGAAGCATGGAGTGGTAGAGTCTGAAGTGCAAAGAGAGACGGGTTAGCTAGAAAAGAGTAAAGAGGGGGCATACATACCTGCGGTTAGGAGGGGCAGTAGAGGGGGCGGCAGGGGCACGGGGGCCACGGCCGCCGTTAAAAGGACGATGGTTGGATCTAGAAGAGTTACCAGATCGAGCACCACTAAAAGCTGGTTTTCGAGACTGGTTATCGTTCTTGTCAGACCTTGATTGATTGAGGGACATCTACACCCTCAAACCCCGACTCCCTACTTTTCTTCTTTATTATTACAATCAATCAATCAACTCTTGTCTTCTTCTATTATACCTAATTTAATTTAATTAATTAACACAGATCATCAACATATCAAAATTCCATCCAGCAATAGTCAAACATATACAAATAATCAATCAACAATCATATATATAAATTAATATAAAAGCAAAGAGTAAATAAATAAATAAATAAATAAAAGAGGGGGAGAATTAGGGTTAGTGGAAGCAAATTAGAAAGGTAAGTAAATAAAATGAAAATAGGGTTTAAGAAAGAGAGAGAGTATTAGTTAGTGAATAGTAGTAATAAGGAGAGAGTAGTATAATAATAATTAGTAAAATAATAATAATAAGTAAAAAAGGAAGCAGCAGAAAATTACAGGAAAATAATAGCGAAGACGAAGAAGGAAGAAAGAAGCAGAAGGGAGAGAAAGAAAGAATACCTGTTGGGTTTGTGTTGTTGAGATTTTTAGAATGAATCAATTGTTTCCCAAACGCTCTTTTATTTCTTTTTCTTTTTACATACACAACCCTCTTTTTTTTTTAAATTCTCTATTTCTTCAATCACTTTGCTAGTAGGAGTCTAGGAGTACGTCGGTACGACTACTAAGCTCAACGCCTTTCACCAACTTCAATTACCTCTATGGGAATTTTATTTTATATTTTATGATTTCGGTTCCGAGTAATAAATAAAGGTAAAAGTATATGAGGAGAAGTAGATATCAAAAAAAATAGTTTACTCATAAGCATATAGGGTATATATGGTACAAGAGTACCGAGTATATTGTATTGAGAAGATACTAATATTTCCAAAATATATGGATATCCATAAGTACTTGTTCGTTCCAGTCAATAGTTTACATTTGATTTTTATCTCTTACAAAATAAATCAATCGTAAACTATTTACCGGGACAGAAGGAGTAATATACAGTTCTCATTGAATGTCATCATTTGATAAATTGTCTCATCAAAACCTTTTAAATAAAATCCTACAAAAAAAATAAAAACTAATAAAAAAAATGCAGAGATCTCCATAAAACGCACCTCAGTGGGATAAAACCATGGCAGAATGAAACAAGTAAACTTATATTTACTCCCTCTCATGAAAACATCACTTACCATCATTGAGACGACATAACTCAAGTTGATTGAATAACTTCTCAAATATAACACCGTATCAGACGTACCTTGTAGATATTGAAGTAAAATATTGTTTTCATTCCAATGCGTTTGAGTTAGGCAAGAGTTACATCTTGCTAGGGGGTGTTTGTTTCGCGCATGAGTACGAGTTTGGAATCAGTAATCATAACCAGGTGGTATAGGTTTGGAACTTGATTCCTTATACCATGTGTTTCTTTCATTTTAAGCGGTCGTTTAGTTCCATAAGTCGGAATGGAATGGAGTTTGATAATATGGAAGTATGAGGTTCTAAATCCTTGTTTAATGTTGTCTGGATCACCATAAATTTGTATAAAGATGAAATGAAGTCTGAATCCAACGGAGGAATGTGGTTATTGGTTTCCAAGGGGTTGAGGTGGAGTTAGAATCAATTAGATATCTAACCTCATTCCAAATCACCCCCAACCAAACAATAGAATGGATAATCTCCATTTTATTTCGTTTCAAAGTAGTCAACCAAACACCACCAAGTGGTATGGGGTTGGACATCAATCTAGGTTCATCTAATACCCATGAGAATCAATCTCATACCCACGACCCACACCCCCCTCCTTGGGTACGAGCAACCCATAACTTACGGGTTTGAAGTATGTGTATAAAACCCACAATTTTGTCAAACAAACAATAAATGTGGATTTGGCTCATTCTAAACTCATACCTCAATTTCTTCTCCAAACATTGCGTGATTATAATTGCATACATGGGATGCTAAAACAACAGTTATGGAGTATGGATAGGTTTTGGAATCTCTTCAGGATTTCCAGCAATTTTCAAAATCAACATAAACAACAACAATCACAGGTCTAGATTCAGATTCTTTATGAAGAGACGTGCACAAATAGGGTTATTTTTATAACAATTTGTTAACCA
The DNA here is from genome assembly GCA_022085475.1 of Heliosperma pusillum. NCBI lineage: Eukaryota > Viridiplantae > Streptophyta > Magnoliopsida > Caryophyllales > Caryophyllaceae > Heliosperma > Heliosperma pusillum. Next base: position 759,555 of record JAIUZE010045405.1, on the reverse strand, counting down.
TGAAAAAATAGTAATTAATTCCAACATTCCAAACTTAAAGGGGTTACTTTCACGGATGTAATTGTAGCAGTTTGTTCCGAAAGAGAAGGCTAAATGCAGTATATAGAAGAAATTGAAACATTACATACTCCATCTTTTCCTCTGGTAATACCTTTCAGTTTTCCACATATATCTCGCTACTAACAACTAACCACGAAGTACTAACATACCTTTAACGCCTACATCAGGGAGTTACTAACAACTTTACACAAATAATAGACGATGCAACATCATCTTTAAACTGCTTTGTCAAAGGCAGAGCTAGCCACACTGAACCTTCTGTTTCAGTACATGTCTAGCCGCTTCAATGACTACCTGGCCGCTGATATAGTGCTTTCGGCACACTGGCATGTATACTTCGGCTCCACCTATCACCTCTGTATCTGTTTCTTCTGTTTTCCTCAACGTAAAATTTGCAAGTTTCCCACATACATTGCATCGAGCTGTCAGCTTTGTTACTGAGTCTGCCAGAGGTATAATATCGAGAACAGACCCAAAGCTCCTCCTTTAAGCCACACGGTATCAGCAAAGATTTCATACGAGTATTAGCTGTAATGAAAGTGTCAAGTGCCAAATCAGTATGAGTTAAAGGGTCTGTGAAAATACCGTAAGTAGTCACCATCAAGACCGGCAACTATGATGGTTTTGCCATCATTGTCAGCAGCTGTCTGGCAGAAATCATATAGATCTTCGAAAAACTGGGCCTCGTCAATACCAATCACATCTAGCTGCAAAATTCACCATTATGAGATGATGTTTCAAAACCCAAAGTTAATCGTTCATAATAACCAAACTTTATAATAACCGAACTTTGCTTCTACATATACAACGCAATCAATTGAAAGATTTGAACTAAGAAAAAACCGCAATCCATGGAATGTCTGCATCCCTACATCTGTGTTTCAAGTATATGTGGTGACCTCTAAAGTCACGTGCTTCCATGGTGTAACATAATCTGGAATGTACATACCACTTGTGTAAAATCATACCTCGTTATATGCACTAGGGCCAATCTTCTGTCTGAATGATGAGAGATTATGTAATGCCCAGCATGGATATTTATTCCCATCATGAGTGACAACCGAGTTGAGTTCGTATCTCGTATCTTTATCTGATTTGATCAGAGCAATATTCCTGTTTCATAGAACAATAGATAAGAATTGTTCAATGCAAGACTGTGACCCGTACCAGCAACCAGACTGTTAAGCCTAACCCAAAGTAAATAGCAGTACAAAAAAGACATAATAAAAAATAAAATAATCAAATAGCTTGAAAAAAAGGCAAAAAAAATGATTTTCCGAGGCTCCTAGTTGAACCCAAACTGCAAATCTGCATATGAGATGACGTGCTTAGATCCCACCCATTATGTAGTTCCTATCTAATCAAGACAGAATAATCGAGGAGTTCATGTAGGCTTAGTCTATTAATTTTATCCTTTTGTGGATTCATTTTTGTCTTATTTTCTTTCTCAAAGAAACAGTAGAGAGTACACAATCAAGAGATCAAAATTCAAACAATTGTAACTGCAAGCTTCAAGCACTAGTCCTGAAGGGCCTAAAGTGTTGATTAAATTTAAACCTAAAAACTCTGCAACCACTATCCTCAGATGCACAAATTAGATATCTGATATACCTTACACACTTGTAATAAATGATACTGGAAACTCAGTTGGCGATGGCTACATCGTGGAAATTCAAAAGAAGTAAAGGAGATCCCCTCAACATTTATTCCAACAATTACGGAGTATTTCATAAAGAAAAAACTTTGAACATCCAGTACTGGCCACAGGTAAATAACTACCACCATTCCCACCACAATTTATATTGTCTCAGCCCTCTTTAATTCAAGGGGAAGAGTGCATAATCAGCTTACATCCTCCCAAAATAGAAAAGGGGTCATTAAAAATGGGGTGGAGGGAATATATTGAAACTCTTAAACCATTTTCTCCTACATTAAACATATCACATACCCCCAGAAAACTACTCCAAACATAAAATAACACTTAACACACATATAAAAGTTGACTATCATATTACTATGGATCAAAGTGAAATCGCAATTCCTTTTCAAAAATCTGACGAAGTGCAATTGCAGATGATAATACCGCAAACAAATATTCATAACCATGGTAGATATATCTCACTATATGAAAATATTAAGGGAATGATTGAATAGTCCAGCAAAAACACCCTTCAATTAAGCAGCACCATTCCTAAAAACTTGCATAGTCTTTATAATGACCGAGGCTCCTTTAGTACTTGAAAAATATCCACTATGGTTTCGTGACATTACAAAAGTTACGCTTGGCTACTTCAGGTAATTCTTTACACTGTCCCAAGAGCCATAAAATGTCCTGATATATTGAATGAGGTAGCACACATGTGGTGCTGGAGTACAGTGACACAAAATTGTCACTAAATTGCTGACAGTTATACCTGTTCACTTATAAACTGCAATGCAACCTTAACAGCATCAATAAGCATGCAAAACAAATATGTTCTGCGAATTGTACCCAATGGCTAAGAGCCTAAGACTAGATTAACTCGGGAGTATATGCTTTGTCCTTGATCACACGCGTCAATTCACTTAGCATTTGATATGTATTTTCAGCTTCCCCATGTGTGTTATCTCCCTTGAAGAAGACATGGACCTCGTTTTGGATCTCAATCTTACTATAACCAGGGTCCTTTTTCACCCCAAAGTCTCTCATCAATCCCCATACCTCAGCTACGTTTCCCCATAATCCATAAGAAGCATAACTATTGGACAAAACAACATACTTTCCAGCATTTTCTGGCTCCAGATCAAAGAATTTCTTAGCTGATAGCTTCAATAACTCAACATTACCATGAGTCCTACAAGCCCCGAGTAAGGAACCCCAGACTACAGGATTTTCCTTACACGGTGAACAATTAATAAAATTGTAGGCATCCCCTAACCTTCCAGCACGTCCCAAAAGATCAACCATAACTGCATAATGTTTTTCATGCGGTTGGATGCCATAATCCTTCCTCATCGATGAGAAATACTTCCAACCTTGATCTACAAGACCTCCATGGCTACAAGCAGAAAGTAGTGCAAGAAAGGTGACATAATTGGGCCTCAAACCTTGTTTGATCATTTCATGAAAGAGTTGAAAGACCTCAACAATCTTACCATTGTGCCCGTACCCAGATATAAGGCTGGTCCAAGTAATTACATTCTTCACTTGAGATTTATCAAAAACCTTGTGCCCATCAAACAGACAGCTACATTTAAAATACATATCCATTAGAGCACTATTAACCACAACATTTTGGCCTATTCTACACTTAAACATGACTGCATGGACTTGTTTCCCTTGTTCCAGCAAAGCTAATGAAGCACATGCTCTAAAGACAGATGCAAAGGTGAACTGATCGGGAATGAGACCAGACTGTCTCATAGAATAATAGAGTGTCAATCCCACATCTTCCATACGTTTCTGCACATACCCTGCAATGATGGCGTTCCATGAAACTAAAGTCTTGTAGGGCAAGCTATGAAAGAGGATGTGTGCAGTTGTTAACTCCCCCACCTTTGCATATAAAATCAGGAGTTTGATATTTAGGTAGTCATTGGTTGGAAATCCGACGAGCACGGTATGAGCATGAATGCGTTTGCCCCAGTTAAAGGCTCCTCTATGAATGCATTCTTGGAGGAGGAGTGCATAAGTAGTGGAATGGACGGGCAGTGGTGTATGCGAGAGTAAGTGAATTGCCTGTCTCAACCTTCCGGAATAACAAAGATCTTTGAGCGTTTTGTCCAAGAGTGGGGGGGATTTAGTGAGTTTGAGAGCCTGAAAACTGGGAGATACTAAAGGTGACAAGCATATCCGGCAGTGAGACATTAGAAATTGTGAGCAGGCAGTATAGCTAAGACGATGCTCTAAAATATATACGGTCGTAGTATAAAGGCTAGTATTCCAAGTAAAGCATATTGTAATTAGATACAAGTTTTACATTTATGAAATGACTGAGTGTAATAGTGAAGCTTAATAGGAGAGGGAGATACATACATACATACCCATTGGTGTGAAACAAGTGTTTGTATAGGGAGTATTATTTATTACTCCGTACAATGCAAGGTATTTTGATCAATCAAAGGGAGGGCGTACTAAACACCAAACAATACCTCAAAGTTGATAGAAACACACACACATAGAGAGAGAGAGAGAGAGAGAGAGAGAGAGAGAGGTATAATTAATGGCATAAATAAATAAATAAATAAATAAATAAAAGAGAAGAATAGAAAGAGTATATATAAAATAAAAGGAAGAAAAAGAGAGGAACCTGCCAAGGTGGCGCTCGGATTGGATACGGCGGAGGAGGGTCGTGGTTTTGCCGGCGAACATGGGGCCTACAATGACGTGGACTTCACCGCAAGGCGAGGGCGGCTGATGTTGATGGTGTTGCAATTGGTGCTGCTCAAGGGAACAAGGAGAAGAAGAGGAGGAGCGAAGCGGAGTGAACATGGTGGGGCGAAGGCGATAGAGTGAGGAAGAAGAAGAAGATGAAGAAGAGATCAAATTGGGGGAATTGAGGAGAGATAAAGTACAAGTTAGGGATTTGGTAAACATAAACATACTATTATTACTACTACTAATTACCAACATATGCTGCTGCTGCTGCTGCTTCTTCTTCTTCTTCTTCTATGAATTGGTTAATGCAATTTAATGATGCAGACACATTTCCAGTCCAGAGGGTTTATGTTTGTGTATCGGCCTCCCCAGGGTTTTACACTTTCTACGGGTTGCCTTACAAATTAGATACGGCTCCATCTACATTTTCTCTGTTTTATTTAATAACTTCAGCCTTTTTTATTTTTCGTCTCGGCTATACACTTATGTAAGAAAAAGGATTGGAGCAAGCTTGAGGGATGCGAATCCACAAGCTTCTCGTCAATATGGATAATACGACATGCGTATCGCTTATGATTCAAGAGCACCTCATAAGCAATAGTCTTCGGCTGTTGATTTACTATTGCAAACATTTTAATCCAAGCGGCCATTGGACAATCAAGATAGAACACGCTTATCGAGAAGCCAAATAAGCAAGCGATTGGTTAGCCAATCTTGGAGTTACAGTTCAATTCGATGCCACTATTATCACCGATCCTCCTGAAGCTCTGCATCAAATAATTTGTGAAAACGTTTTAACCGTCAATACTCCTAGATTTATCTCTATTTAGCTTCTTTTTGTTGGGGCCTAGCCCCTCTTAACTCTTAAGTACCAAAAACATTGTAAATCCCAATTCTAATATCTATACAAGGAAAATGAGATATATGCAAGTAGCATCCCAAAGGGATTTAAACTACTACGAAATACTAATCTAGAAATAAAGTTTTGATAAACTATTCATTTTTTTCTAGTCGGGTAGCAATTATGTTAAACTAGTCACACAAGTGACTATGATGCTAACAAGGTATGGTAAACTTTTTTATAAAGCATATGCTCCCTTTATTCAACTCCAAATGACACTTATGTTTTTTGTACACCATTTACAAGTAATTGAGAAAAATCTTCTCATTTCCTCCAAAAGTATATGATAAAATAAATTCACGTGGAATCTTGTTTTATTCGTCGTTAGGAATACATTAAAAATATCAAACTTTTATAATTTTGACAAAGTAAAGCTAGCGTTGATAAACGTGAAAAATACATAAGTACCATTTGAAGTTCAATGGAGGGAATAGTTAATAGTATACAATAGACTATGAATATGTAATCTAATAACACATGAGCAACTTCAACTTATCTTGTAAAGACCGCATAACAAGTATGTACTAATATGAAATACAATACTCCATCGTCTAACGAGATATAAAAAAATTAGGGCAATGATAATGCTACTATCGTTTAATTTAATGTCACTTAAATATAAACTAATTATATATGGATATCCTACTATTTATTTTCTCATAAGATGAATTGCTAATCTTAAAGAAGAGGAATTGAGTATGATTTTTGAGGTTTGATCTCCAATATAAATAGTTTATATATATTGTAAGACTTTAGGCATTACAAACGTCAACATTTACATTTTTCTTGTATGATGCACGCCAAGTTGCAAGTCAACTGTATAGTAGATGTGACCTAATGTTATGGTTATCTGCATTCTATCGTTAACCTCATGTTATCTTGATTGATTACATCATGTGTGAAGATTGGTAGTACACATTATTTCCTGGATCTTGATCCATTCTCATATGCAGATCTCTCCTTTTCGGGATGCATTAACATACTTTACCTGTTCTTATAAATTATTACCCCTTATTTCATCCTAAAAATGCCATGGAGTATTTTTAATTTACTCATAACTTATTTACTACGTATCCATATTTGTAGTAGCACACGTTACACTAGTCATAGAACGTTCCTTACCAACTCTTGAGACGATCTTTTTCTAAAGAGCTAGTTGTAAAGATCACTTGGTGATTAAGTATTTAAGTCACTCCCAAAATCAATTTTGTCATTAGTAAGAGCCACAATTGAATTACTTTTTTTTTATATACTTATTTACATTTAAATTTTCGTCAATTTCATTTTGTAAAATTTCTTCACATTTTTATGGCTAATGTACCTTTTTTTTTAAAATAATATTATGGATTTGAATAAAATACATCGTATAAAGACAAGAAAAAAAAAGGCAACTAATTGACGGAAAAGTAGTAAGTATTTTTTTAGCCTTATGCGCCTGAAGGAGTTAAGAAATTATGTAACTATATATATAAACCAAGTTAATTACTCAATGAAATCAAATTGTTTTTTAACCTTACTTAACTGTTCGTTTAGTTGTCATATATAAGCAACACTCGAAATTGACCTTAGTTATAAACCGAAATATAAAACTCCATGGAAGATCAATATAATTCCAGCCATTACAGACCAAAGTCTAATGTAAGGAAGAAAAATGTATAGTATGAAAGTATCTAGCTGCCTAGCTAGTACGATATTTTTTGAAAGAAATTAATTAGTTCATGGAATTAGGATGTATCTGGAGCGAATTAGAATTAGGTAATCTTTTATTTATTTTTTAGGTAAAAGTTGCTTTTATTTCATTCACCATTAAAAGCCGATACAAGATCGAAGGATACAGCCGTATTAAGCGATTCAGGCACCGTTTTTAACCAGAATCTAGTAGAGTAAACTAGCTAGAGGAGAGTCAATCCAAGAAATGATAATATATGGAAAAGCTTAATTATAAAAAGAAATCCAATAATTGAGAAATTAGGTTATTAGTTATGGTGATTAGGAAGGTAGCACAATAACATAAGAGGCATGTGCAACAATACGCCACCAGGCATATACTTGTTGATTGGATTAGCTGTTCCATTATCTTCTATAGGAAGTGGAGCTACAAAGTTATCCCTTCTGTGCTATTCACACATCTTCCCTCCACTTTATTTTTCTTAATTAATATCATAACACAAATTCTTATTTCAGACCGAGGTATCCGTCTTAAGCTTAAGACGGATACCATATTCTCTCACAAAATACCCATAAAGGTGAGTGGAGAGCACATGGGGGGAGCCCACCTTGTCCCCTCTACCCATTTCCTCTCACAAAATACCCGTTGTAAGATCCGACCCGTCTTAAGCAAGACCTACTGATATCATAAAGTTACACTAAACGTTTATTTTATTACCCAATAATAACCCACTTATCTTGTAACAACATTTCTCACTCACCAAAATAACTAATAAACCACCTCTCAGAATTTTGGGAGTAAGAAATATCTTTGGTTTAAAATATCACATTTGTTAATTTGAGAAAAAACAAATAAAAGATGTTTTTTTGTGTGTAAAAATACTTACAAGGGCAAATATGATACTAACAGCGTAAAAACTTAGGTCATGACTCACGAGTGGTTAAGTATCACCCCTCACGATTTTACCTGTTTTGCTATTACGGAGTAGTTGATAAGACAATTGAGATAAGAGAAAAAGAGATTTAATTTACGTAAGGGTATGGGCTTGCATGAGCAACTGAAATTCCAATCCCCTCAATCTTAATAAGTACTTCATAATTAAGACACTGTTATTGATACGAATGATTCGTAATGTAATACATAAGAATAATTCAAAATTATACAACAAACAAATTTTGATTTGTTGTTTTTTCGTAAAATCGATTCTAATACTTTCTTCTTATGACCTATCTCAAAACACTAATGCATGGCTTGTTTTGTTTAATTTGTTTACTCCTTAAATCAATTGAGGTGATAATAATGAGAAAATATACATTTTTAGATTTTTAAGAAAATGCACAAGGTCAATAACATGTGGCTAAAAATTCACACTGGCAACCTAAATGACTAATTTAACATGTCAACCACCAAGATCAACCTTATTTAGACCATTGTTGAACAAAATTTAACTTCATAATTCAATTTTTTTATAAGGTGAAAGATCATATTACTGAAATTATCAAAGTTAACGGATATAAATTTATGAAAATCAAATAAACAAAATAAATTGTTCTTTGACGCAATCAACAATTGGATTCATTTTCAATTAGGACTTGCTCTAGCTTGTTTAGGGTCGGGTTTGGGTGGAGACGAAAGAAAGGGAATAAATGACTTTTAAAAATTGTTGTAATTTTTTTGTTATAATTATTATGATCACCAAAACGTAAATTTGATAAATAGATAGGCCAAATAAATTGTCATTAAAATATACGATGATATGAATATGAATATATATGATTGAGAGAGGTGTGAGAATTGAGAAATGATGTATGCCTTGCTCCCACATGAAGGAAGCAAATCATGTTATCCAAAGTTGTCGACATTAATTAAAAACTAGTAATACTTAATACGCCAGATCAGATGATAGTCAGGTTGGCAATTCTAGTACTAATAAGAGTAATAACGCCAACCTTATTCAACATTGCAACATGCTTCCGCACCCGCACCCGCCTTTTCTCTATTTTCCCTTCATTCCCTTTCATCTTTTACTCACATTATATTATTTAATCATCACAACCTAATTATCTATTTATCATATAATTGATCTGAAATGGAGCTTTAAATTTATACCCTTGGTTATACTTAGTAAGTCTTATTGCATAATCACCTATTTTAAGCGCACTTAATTCACAAATGTTGATAAATTAGCACACTCTATCAGTTATTACTTCTACTCCTTATATTTATTTGCGATTAAGTAGTATATTTTCCGTAGGTGGACTATACAACTAGCTAGTTGTATTACAACTAGTATTATAGAATTTGAGTTTTATAATAAAGTTTTTGAACTTAAGTGTAAAATTTAAGAGCTTTATCATAAAATTTATGACATCTTTTACATAATATTCAACTCGGAATAAATTTTACAAGCTCCAACAAAATGTGTGCATAAGGATTAGATTTAACTTGGTTGTACAATGTTAATATACAACCAGATGTATAATTTTTTCACAGTATCTATAAAAGGTTTTCAAAATATGAGCCCAAAATTATGTCCACAGAAAGTTACAACAAAACTTAGAAGAAAAATGCAGTGCCCAAACTTGATTTTCTTGTATAAAATTGATAACTTAACCAAATCTTTCAAATTCATCAGACACTCATGTTTTTAGAAATTAAACAAATAAAGCATATTTTTGTATACAACTTCAAAATTTTGATTGTTAATAATTCTTTTACATCAAATAGTTATCCAATACCCATTCACAAACAAATTTAGGCTCACTGTTTTCAGACCGTATACATATATATGCACAAATAAGCTACTTTTGAATAATAGTCATGATCTTCATTATAGGAGGTTTTTAGTTATATTAGTCCTTATAAAATAGTCGCTAATATCCACTCATTGTGGTAGAGCAACTCTTTTATGCATGAGTTGCATTACTAATTAAAGATGGAAGAAAGTAAGCGGATTTTGAATTAGCTATTCGTTTTTCACTCATTTTAGTATATGTGTAATATGACGACGTGGTAATTGTAAGAACCGGTAAATACCTTCACCATTGTAGATGCCTGTGGCTACAAAACTAATCGTGATCCAATATTTAACTTAATTTAACTGAAAAAGACAGTGCCTTTATTTTACTCATTATTTGCCCCATTTTTAGGGTTGTAAATGATCCGAGCCTGATTGTCGAGCCCCGGAAATCGACCTGGTCAAAGCGGCTTGTGCTTGGTCAAACTGAGCAAGTAAGGCTCGACTCGAGAACTCTTTTAGGCTTGTTTATAGTTTTCTCGTTAGATTAAAAAAAAAAGTGAGAAGGTGAAAAGAATATAAATAACAAATAAGCTTGATTCGAACTCAGGTTTCGAATTTGTAGGCTCGACGAGCTTTAAGTCGAGCCAAAGCTCGAACTCAGGTCGACTCGTTTACAACCCTACTCATATATTTTTTTCACTTTATTTTTAACACACTTAGATTCTAATGTCTATAAAAACTGGTAATATGTCCTATTTATAGATTATAATTTAAAAATGGGACTAAAAATCCCAAGTATGCCAAGAGGTCACTTTAAGTCGATTCATGTTGACATAAATAAGTTTCCTACAAGTTATCTGTTTTAATATAGGTTTGAGACGGACCAATTTTGAATTAATAATTTTACGGTTCTTCAATAATCTACTATATACTAATCCTGAAACATTTAGAGCCTTCCTATTGGCGGCTGGATTTCAGGATTAGTGGGCCCCACATCAAAACAAAAACTTTAATTACCCTCTCTCCTCTTCTTTTTTTCTTATTTATTTAGACTATGTTCTTCGAATGTTTTTGGACTTTGCATTAGTTTATTAATTATCGACTTTGCATTAGTTTTTCTGAAAAAAATGATGACTTTGCATTAATTTTTCTGAAAAAAAAATAATGAAAAAAATAATGGAATTAATTATTAATATCGACTTTGCATTAGTTTTTCTGATTTATTAATAATCTACCGATGAAACAAAAACCATTAAATCTATCTTATTCTTCAGGAATATGTTAGCTACTAAATTTAACTATAATCTCACAATAATAATTATAATGGAACATAAAAAAATGATTTTCTCAACAAAAAAAACTGAACAGCTGGAATTTCGGCCAAAAAAAAAATACTGATGAATCTTTTCAAACTTAATTGATTTTTTTTCAAAGCACCATAATAATTATATAACTATTAACAAAACATAACAAATAGTACAATAGATCATATAACGAAAAATATATTTACATAAAAAAAGTTTAATTAAAAAAATATGCAATTGAAATACATCCAAGTTCATATTAAAAAAATCCATATGTAAGCTTCGGATTATACTTGCATAAATTTTTTCAGATTATATCACTCTAATACTTACATGAAATCCATTAAATTCGCATATAGAGGGTCTTATAGAGAATATATATTGATGCAAATTGAAGATGTGAGGAAAATTAAAGGGAGATTTTTCTTTTATTATGGCCAATACATATTTTGGGCATTTAGGATGTAAATAGAGTATGAGGGAGTCAGGTGAGAAGGACTGATGAGAGGGGCAAAATATGTGACTGAGGTGAGACGTTTAGGGTATAGGAAATTAGGAAGGGAAAAATGAAGAAGAGAAATTGATAGAGGGGGTCGGCGGATGGGAGATCAAATTTTAGGGGTTTTATCTTAAATTTATATTTTTGGGTTGATATTTTAATTGAGATTCATAAGACCTTTTGGGTTGGGTTTTGTTGTATACTAATTTTTTTTCTAATATAAAATCAAATATCAAATATTTATTGGAGGCCAAATCTATCTCCAAATTTGGGTTAATTCTTTTTAAACATAATGTAATTGAGATATTTTTCTTTTAATGTGAGTAAGATAAATGTTGGTTACTTGGACATGACAAAAATAAATTTGTCAATGTTATAAATTAATAAGTTATTAAACATATACTAAATGTTAAATAATAAAAAATAAAAAAAATTTGTTTTCGGTCTATGTTTTACTTCCTCCATCTCAGTCATTTATTTACCTTTACTTTTCACTAATATAATTTATTAAAGTAAATAAAATTTGAATTCATTGATTTTTATTTGTACATTGAAAATTCCGTTACAAAAATATCACATTCTATTAGTTTGTTCATTTAAGACATGAAAGTTATCTTTATCATAAACTAGATTGAATGCCCGTGTGATTGCACGGGTCGACATTAATGTCATTTTCTTAAGTTTTTTTTACAACAATTAACTTATAGAAATAAGTTTGTCCTTTTTAACTTTTACGAAATAACTATTAAGTACTTAATTATGAATTTGACCCTTAACTTATAATATTGATTTAAGTAAAATCTTAATTCTTTCTTACGGTTATCTTAGACTATAAACATTATAACATAATCTTTAAATAATACTCGTGCAATTTTGCACGGGCTTAAAACTAATAAATAGAAAAGTGAAAAATGACATAAACTACCAAAAAAATGATAACAAGTAAAAACAAAAAATATTAATGCAGAAGTATTTACTTGAACTAAACAAAATCTGACAAAAGCAGAAGTATTTACTTGAAAAAAAAACGAAAAATATTAATGCAAAAGTAAAAACGAAAAATATTAATTCAAATTTTCCCAAATTTCGTCTTATAATATTGTATTATTACAAACGCAATAAACCCGAGTATAGATTTAACATTTGAATAAGAGGACCAATTCACTATATTTTGACCAATTTATATTGTCACAGACTCACGAAATTGAACACTTAATGACACACAATTTATATACACATGTATCTTAGGATAACAACGACTATTATGATCCGTGCATTTTTTGCACGGGTGTAAAACTAGTTCAAATTGTATTCAGGAGCGCATCAACATTTCGAGAAATAGAGATGATGGGGTTATGTGGCTAAAAATCTGTGATGGGAAGAGGGATAAAAAAGGAAAAAAAGAAGGAAGAAGGGTAAGTGTTAAATTTGAAATGGAAAAATAAAAAGGAGCAAAAGTCACCATCTTTCATCGTCTCCTCTTCTCCACGAGAGGATAGCCAAAGCTACCTCTCCCTCTTCTCTCTCTCTCTCTCTTTCTCTCTCTCTCTCCATTTATTATTATTATTATCCATTTCTTCTTCTTCTTCTGGTTTACATATATACAAATACATCCTCCCTTTTATTCATTTTTATTCCTCTCTCCACAATCCTCTTAGTTTCTCTCTCTAAGATTCTTCATCATCATCCTCCTTCTCTTGGAGTCACGAAGAACAAAAGAGGGGGCTTTCCTTCTTCTTATGCCTCCTCTTTAGATCTTGATTTCCCTTCTCCATTCTTTCCTTCACTTGTTTTCCATTTTTAACAATTCTTCGGTATTCTTTTTCCTTTCCAATTTCTAAACTTTTCAACTTTCATGATATATGTATCATATGATTCTACAATTGTATCCATTTTTATTTGGTACCTCAGATGAGTGATTGATTGATTGATCGTTGATCTGTGACTTACCCATCAAAGATCTGATTGTTTTGTGTTGATTTAACCAATACCCATTTCTCATCTGATTGCCATGTAGTTTGAATTTTTACTTTTTTTGAATTTTGGTATCTGCTCTTCTTTGATGAATTATTCATTTGATCATATCATACAATTCTCCTTTGCTTGTAATTCTGTATTAATCATGTGTTTTTATTTCACTGTATTATGTTTGATTGGTTTTATGATTGCTGTGTCTGCATTCTACCTAATAATTGCTTCTATTTATAATCCACTGTGTCGAGTTTCGGTTTAAATTGTACTGAGTTGTCTGAAATTTAATGGATGTTCATGTAATTGTAAAATCTAAAGTAACTTGTCAATGAAATAATGACATGTATTATATCAGTGTGAGTGCAGATTGAAGAGATGGAGCCAGGAAAGCTTTTTGTAGGTGGGATTTCATGGGACACGAATGAGGATCGTCTGAGAGAGTACTTTCAAACATTTGGGGAGGTTGTGGAAGCTGTGATCATGAAGGATCGGGCCACAGGCCGTGCTCGTGGCTTCGGCTTTGTTATCTATGCTGACCCGGCTGTTGCTGAGCGAGTTGTCAGGCAGAAACATATGATTGATGGTCGAACTGTATGTCATTCTTCCATATTGAATGGGTTTTCCTCCCTTTGATTTCATTGCGGTTTTGTTAATGTTATATGACTTTTTTTACAGGAAATGTTATAGGCATGTGGCCCTGTTCTAGTTTAGCTATAATTTGATAAGATTTTAATTTATGTTTACGTTTGACTTGAGTCTTGATGTTGTAATGATTAAATATTGCAGCTGCCCTAATAATGTACTGGTATTGGATTAAGAGTATAGAGTACAATAACCGCTAAATTAGTAATTGTAATGCTGTTAATCATACACTAATTGTGAGTGTTCTGCCTGTAACTCTGTATATAACATCCTAAAAGCAGCGTGCTTTTTTATTATATGACGAAATTATTGCATTATTAGTTGTCAATTGTCATGTTATATATGGTTCTATGTGAAGTATGCTTTTTTAAATAGTCATTTATAACGCAGGTTGAGGCAAAGAAGGCTGTACCTAGAGATGATCAGCACATGGTAAGCAGAAACCACGGCAGCCCTATTGCATCACCAGTGCTTCCTGTGCGCACAAAGAAGATATTTGTAGGAGGTTTGGCGTCTACTGTGACAGAGGGAGACTTCAAAAGATATTTTGATCAGTTTGGGATCATCACCGATGTAGTTGTTATGTATGACCACAACACCCAAAGGCCAAGAGGCTTTGGGTTTATCACCTTTGACTCTGAAGAAGCGGTGGAGAGAGCATTGATTAACAATTTTCATGAGCTTCATGGTAAAATGGTCGAGGTGAAGCGGGCTGTTCCTAAAGAGCTCTCTCCAGGGCCTATCCGCAGTCCTTTAGGTGGTGGTACCGGTGGGCTTAGCAGGGTTAATAGCTTTCTCAATGGCTATGTGCAAGGATATAGTCCAAGCCCTATTGGTGGACATGGAGTGAAAATTGATGAACGTCATAGTCCCATGTCATTTGCTCGAAGTGGATTTCCTCCCTTCAGCCCTTCTGGTTATGGAACTGCATTAAACTATGAGCCAAGAATGAGTCCGAATTTTGGCGAACCTGCAAATTTCTTTCAAAAACTGAACTTTGAGCAAGGATTAAGTGTTCTACACGGCAGCAACGCAAACCGACAGCATAATAGCTCTATAGAATTTGATGGAATTAGTAGAGGTAGCGGCTCTACTCTAGGTTCATCTTGGAGTTTGTGGGGAAATGGGAGCGTTAATGATTCCGCTTTCTCTGGAAACACTAGCTCTCTGGGCTTTAGAGCTGGAGATATTGAGGCGGATGCTTTCAAAAATAGTGAGGCACTTTGGAATTCTTCTCCTCTTTCCATTCAAGCTAATAGGCGTTCTTCTGCTGGTTTGAACCTAAACTATGGCCGTGAAGAAGTCAATCTTGGATCAGCTGTGGGATTATATGACAGAGACCTTGGGAATAGGATACCAACCCCATCTTTTGCCTCATTAGATGGTATATATGATGCTAAGTTTGATGGTTTAAGTTCTGGTGGAAGTGAACAACCATGGCCACTGTCATCTTTGGGATTGAAGGGATCTGGGTCGTTTGAAGCTGGTTTGGGAAATGCAGTATCAGATGTTCCACTTAATAATCCTGCTGGTTTGTGCTGGTAGTTAGAATTTGTCAATAGCAACGTAGAGGTGAGTAACTTTCTTCATTTTGTTTTGTAGTTTTTATATATACGCACTTCTACTCGTGTCTGGTTTTCGTATATACACATTCGATTTCTTTTCTAGATGTCTCATTTTTCTATGTTTGGTGCTGATCTTCCCTTTCCATTTTGATGTCTACATTTGCATTTGCATTGCTCTAGGGTCAGCGCCCTGTAACACCAATGCTTGAAAGCCTTCGTATGTGAAATTTCTTTGCATTGGGTGATATGAGAGAAAACATACATGTATATGAGCGTACATAAAAATGTAAGGCAGTTCAGCTCTCTGAAAGTGTTTATGCACATCTACGAGTGTACCACATAGAAGTTACCCTCTAGTGCTTGGTCTAGGAGAATCTTAATTAATTAATTCTTATTGTATGCTAGTGTTACTCATGTTCTCTCATGGTAAGAAAGTTTAATACGTGTCAAAGGATGTTTTTGCATCAAAACTTCATGCCGTTGTAAGGTGATTATAATAGTAATTCTTAAAAACTTCATTAGCTATTTCACTTTAACACTCATGAAGGCTGTTTTTGGCTTCGTAATTTTTATGCCATTAATAGTAATGCTTAACTGAAGTAGCTTTTATTTTAATATGAATGTTCCATTACCCACTTTGATACTTTGATGCTAGCCAGAGCTCAATTTTAAGTGCGGAGTATGAAGTTAGAGTAATTTAAGGTGAAATAGAAAAAGATTTTTGAAACATAAGACACAAGACTTAAATTTATCAAAAAATGTTACTGTTCAAGATAAGCTGTCCATATCAGCAGCAGATGGTGCCTTCCTCCTTCAGTTTTTTTTCTTTTTTGGTTCTCTTTTTGCTGTAAAAAGGCTTTCCCATGCTGTTTTCTTCAAGATGCATTTAAGTTGGTTTTATGATGAATTTAGATCTATAGTTATTTTACTACTATAAGACCTTTTTCCCATTAAAGTTGCCTAATATTGGCGCCATGGATTCTGTGACTAAAAAGTTTTTCGAGCTGTAAAGATTGATGATTTTTCCTCTTATATAATGTTGTCACCTTAATAGTCACTGAAACATTCTTTATTTCTAATGATTTTACTAAAGTTCGTATCATTTACATTTTAACGGCCAAATGATCAAATATAAGTACATCACCTTGCAGAAGTGTTTGACCTACAACAAGACCGATAAAACTCGGTTATGTTGCGTGCTTGGATTAGGGAATTTGGAGGGGGAGGGATACAAAATAGCGTCCATCCTTGTTCTCCTTCCCTCACATTCGTCTCTTTCCCTTCTATTTTGATCCAAAGTCCAAACAAAGCCTTAAACTTGGTTTACTGAATAATAGGATTCTTAAATAAACACTAGGAGTATATCGCAATGTCTTGTCGAACATCTCATCTATTTCTCATATGTAATAATGGGTTTATTCTCATTGCTGTTTCTTTCAGGGAATCGCTGCCTAGGAGAGAGATATTCATTTCAACGTTCAAGTTTCCGCAGGTGAACTCAAAGTCTGCAACTCTGTTTAATTTCCCGCAATTCAGTTAGTAGGGACATGGGGTCGTAGTGTTCGCAACTGCTGCTTGGTTTTCACAATATACAAGTAACAAGACTGGTACACAATTGGTGGTCATTTTACTATAGGCTTTTTATTTTATTTTCTTTTGTCGTCGTATCTTATATTGAGATTTGTAAATCAAACCAAGGGGATACACATAGTATCATGTTTCTTTTTTCCTGGCGACACGACGGGTACATAAGAAGTACGGAGTGGACATTATCTCATCTTCTTTAGTTCATATAGTTTTTTTAGCCAAGTTGTTCATATCCTTGTTTCGAGTTTTGAGGTATTTAATTGCTGTAGCAAACATTGGCTGGGTTTGTAATGTTGAGAATGCTTTAATGTTGAAAAAACTAAGTTTTTTGACAGTCAATACAGCAGCATGTGCCTCAATATCATGGCTTAGTATCTCGATATTGTATTTACCGCTCAATGTAGAACCCCGACCTAACATTGTTTATGGGATTCGAAGTGCAGTGTTTTGATTTGCAAAACTGCCGGGGAACCAAATTTCCCCACGCCTTAGTCTTGTGAGAGAACGTTGTAAGCATAAAACATTGTAGTGAATCGTATTACGATTGAAGCAGTGGCGGAGACGAGATTTACAGTCAGAAGCTGAATATTTCAACGAGGGTTAACGAGTAATGCGATGAGAAAAAACTTGAAAAAGGACCGTGATTTTTGAATTTTCATTTTTCACCTCAAGTGAGGCATTTCTATCCATTAAATTAGGTTGTAAATTGTATGATTATTTGGGGATATACAATGAAACACAAATACTTGGTTAAGACGAGCATATCTGTATTATATTTAAATGACAAAAGTTGATTGTCGAGAGAATAACAAAAAAATCTATCTCATTCTATAAGTGGAGTTTTATTTGATCTATTTTAATCCCAAGATAGTGCCGTCTTAACTCTTAAGACGGATAGACTGAAAATTAATTAATGAGTCATTACATGGGCACATGTTCTCATTTGCGATACGCCCAAGTTTGCAACGTCTCACAACCAATATAAACAATGATAAAAAGGGAAGATGGTTGTGAAATGTCGCGAGTAAGTTTTCGTGACAAGTAAAAATAATTGTTACATGGGTGGGTTTGAGGATGATGATGCTATGAAACCCTCTTACATAGATGAGATGAGATTAGCAATGGTATCTACTATAAGTACGGAATCTGGTAGCATTAACCTCCTAAAATTGAAATGTTGAAGGTCAGACTAATCTGGTAATGGTAAGTTATATTAGAATGGTGGGTGTGAGCTGTAAGATACAATCAACATGTCCTTATCTTTAATACAAAAAACATAAGAGTGTAATAATCCAGCTAAAATGAATGCATGTATGATCAGAAATCCGGTTTATCCAAATAAAGACATTACAGTATTATACAACGGACTATATAATAATAACATTAAAACATGGTATCATTTCCATACTTATCTCACCTATTTTGTCTCCTCTTTTTCTCTCGTTTCACATTCATCTTTTTGAATTTTGACTACCAAGTACCAACCATTATCAAATTAATACAGGTTTGCTTATTATTATTATTATTATTATTATTTTATTATATATTTTTGTTTTTTTTGTCATATGACTCGCATGACAGTATAACATATACTCTTGAATGAGAATACGAGAAGATTAAAATCCGTGACTTATTGTCAAGATACTTATACGAGAAGATTAGAATCCGTGACTTATTGTCACGATACTTCTTTGATCTTTCATCTTATTTTTGATGTTGTAACCGTCTCAACCAAAACTTTAAAATGATGGTTGAGGGCTTGAGGCCCATATATTATAGTTATATTCTATTATATATTCTATTTATATTCTATTAGTATTAACATAAATATGCTTAAGATAGATTTGATATGTTTCATCCTTTGTGTTTAATTGTTCTGTTCTTTAAAAATTTAATCTTTACACTTCATTGGGTTGACTGTTGACATTATTTGTTTGTTTGTCCTTAAAAATGTGTGACAAGTAATCCTATATGGTTGCCTGGTTTATAATAACAAAACACAAAGTCTCACCACCTAACCTACATGATAAAACCGTTGAATAAGACCGTCTCATAGCGTATGATAGCTCTTTAATTGATTAAATAACCATTTAATATTACTGTCAAAATATACTCGTATTTAACCTACAAAAGAACCAACGTGACATGTACAATTGTCTAACACAATAATTGCTTATGATATAAGGAAATAAATAAACGTCAAATTTTTGTTGTGGATATGTACAAGTTTAAAATGGTTGTTATTTATTATGCATGGGCGTTCTGAAATTTGCAGTGCCACATAGACGTTTCTAGTAACTTTGTTAATTAATAAGAAAACAAAAAATTGCAGGCATATAGATTTGTACTGAGAATAGTTGGTCTGAATCCTTAAGGTAGAAAAATGGTGGAAGGAGGAATAGTGAAGGCAGACAAGACAGAGTTTACAGAATGTTTCAGAACAATTGGAAAAACACCTTATATCATGCGCCTTGCCTTCTCTGCTGGCATTGGAGGCCTTCTCTTCGGTTACGACACAGGTTTTTCTAATTCTTTACTTGCATGCGTGCTACTATCGCTTTTTCTAACGTGTACCCGGTAACTTAGAAAACTAAGTTTGACATTAATTAGATATATCGCCGTATGAGTTTTAGCAATTTTACTACATGCTTTGATTGAATTTCATACATAGGAGAAAATTAATGTGGTAATTATGCTCATTGCTTGCATGTTTGCAACAACATTACTAAATGACTTTGACTAAAATCTCCAACTCTTTCATAAGATCCAACTGCCAGGGCGCTTTCCTCCCGAAGCGACGGGCAGAACACCGGGTGTAGAAACCCAAGATTTAGTTAAATAAATACCGCGACTTCGGTCTTTTTCAGTAAAATCATCGCGAAATGACTCGACCAATAGGGCGAGGAGACGAACTCACTGCTAGCACAGGCTTATTCGTGATTCAATCTGAAGACTGAAACCTCAGGGAGTGGTTCGTTCCCGGAGAATGAAATCCCTGACTTCGAGTATTATCAGCGGCGGATCTTGGAGTAAATGATAAGGAGAGTCGAGGTTTAAACCATGAACTTTGTGGGTGAATAGTTAAAACTCATCATTGATCTAGAGTGACTAGCTGAATGATAATTTTACACTGAAATGTGAAAAACCAGTGGAGGACAGCCCCCTCTCGATATAACTAAGGTCCTTCACTGTCGAGGGTCGTCTATGGCGGGGTAATGGGGCTGGATATAAAAGTTTAGACATTTTAGTGGGGGGATTGTGGATCAAGAAAATGAAATGTGAATTTATGACATAATGTGAGATGTTATTGACTCAAGTTGTATGCTTTGCGGAGGCTGATTGATTGTCTATGCAATAGGTGTCATTTCCGGAGCTCTTCTCTACATTAAAGAGGATTTCAAAGACGTTGAAAGGAAAACATGGTTGCAGGTAATTTGCTACCTCAATTGTTGAGGATGTTTCAAAGTAAATCCTTTGAACTTTTTAATGGTTTTGTGAAATTGGAAATGTGTGTTGGCAGGAAACAATAGTGGCGACGGCAGTTGCAGGAGCTATAATAGGAGCAGGAATAGGAGGGTGGCTAAATGATAAGTTTGGGAGGAGACCTGCAATACTTATAGCAGATATTCTATTTTTCATTGGTGCTTTTATAATGGCCCTTGCTCCTGCTCCTTGGGTTATCATTCTCGGACGAGTGTTTGTCGGTTTAGGTGTCGGAATGGCGTCAATGACTTCACCATTGTACATATCCGAGACTTCTCCTTCTAGGATCCGAGGCGCTCTTGTTAGCACAAATGGCTTGCTCATTACAGGAGGCCAGTTTCTCTCTTTTCTCATCAACCTTGGTTTCACTAGGGTAATCTTCTTACTCAAACTCTACACCTATTACAGCCTACAGACAACCCTCATCTTCTATCGGTCCAACCTTTACCAATCCTACAATTCTCCTGGTAGAGCTAAAATAAGGGATTGCATGGAAAAAGTAGAGGAAGAGTGTTTTGAATCTTTAACTAGTATGATCATCAATAATTTAAAGTTTTTGTTTAAATAAAAAAAACCATTTTGCTATTTTCGAAGAAATAAAATCTCCATTTTACTTTAAAAACTCCGGACTTGTTTACAACAATAGTTATGTTTTCAAGATGTTACCTTACACTCAAGATGTTACCTTACACTCAATAAAATCCCTTATCCTCAGCCCAGTCAAGTCCCGAGGTCTAAATAGTTGAGATATGGTGTGGTCAACAATTTTGATATGTACCCATGACACCCGTACCCAAATTCGAGTAACATAGCCTATCAGACGACCCTGTCACACACGTGAAGTCATGAATGTATGGGTGTATAACAGTACAACTCTTTCTTGTTCAGGTAAACGGAACATGGAGATGGATGCTAGGGGTGGCTGCAGTTCCAGCATTTATACAGTTTATACTAATGTTATCCCTTCCAGAGTCTCCGAGGTGGCTTTACAGAAATGTACGAACTGCCATTTCTCTAAGCACCATCGTTTCTAATCAAATTTTCAAACAAATTACACCGACCTTCACCTCACTGTTTATTTTCTGTCTAATTGAACAGAATAAAGTTTCAGAGGCAGAGGCAATCTTGGCAAAAATATACGGGCCGGAAGAAGTGGAAGAAGAGATGAAAGCGCTGAAGGCATCAGTTGAGCACGAAATAGCAGAAGAAGGGGAAATCGGAGGAGGAAGTATGTTAACCAAAGTTCGTAAAGCTTGGGGAAACACAGTGGTGAGAAGAGGTCTATATGCAGGCATAACAGTTCAAGTGGCTCAACAGTTTGTGGGAATCAACACTGTCATGTATTACAGTCCAACCATCGTCCAGTTAGCTGGATTTGCCTCCAAAAGTACAGCCTTGGCATTATCCCTTATCACCTCCGGTCTAAATGCCGTGGGGTCTATTGTTAGCATGATGTTTGTTGACAGGCATGGGAGACGCCGGCTTATGATCATCTCAATGTTTGGCATCATAACTTGCCTTGTTGTCTTGTCTATCGTCTTCTATCAAGCTGCTGAACATGCTCCAGGAATCAGCTACGCCGAATCCACCCATTTCGGATTAAACTCCACTTGTGGTGCTTTTACCTCGGCACGAAATCCATCTGCTTGGAATTGTATGACTTGTCTAAAAGCTGCCTCAGACTGTGCTTTCTGTACCAATAAAGCTAATCAGGTAATTCATCTGTACGTAGCATATTTCTCCATAGTGTATATGATCAAAGTATATTTCATAATCTGAAACTGAGCTGTCTTATCATTCATTTGGAACACCAGTTACATCCCGGAGCATGTTTGGCGAAAACAGATGGCATGAAATCAGCATGTCATGGAGAGCACAGAGTGTATTTCACAGAGGGATGTCCGAGCAAATTCGGATTTTTGGCGGTGGTACTACTAGGTGCATACATTATATCATACTCTCCAGGGATGGGAACAGTGCCATGGATCATCAATTCTGAAATCTATCCTCTAAGGTACAGAGGCGTTGGAGGTGGAATTGCAGCTGTGGCTAACTGGACGTCAAATCTCATAGTGAGCGAGACTTTCTTGACATTAACACAGGCCTTAGGGTCAGCCGGCACATTCCTGTTGTTTGCCGGGTTCTCGGCCATTGGACTCGTATTCATCTATTTGTTGGTGCCCGAAACTAAAGGGCTACCCATTGAAGAGGTGGAGCTTATGCTAGAGAAGGGTTTTAAGCCTAGCTTGTTGGGTGGAAAAACTACCACCAAGGAGATCAAGGGTAGTGAATCTTAAATTAGTAGTGATCAACTTGAAGTGCAAGTTTGTAATTGTAGTCCCTTTGGATTTCATTATTTATTTCGACAGTCAATTAGTTATGAATAATACTCCTCGAAGATGAGGTTTTTTTTCCTCATTTTGTAAATTCCGAACTTACAAAAAAAATTCAAAGCTTCTACTACCTACAGGCCACAATGATGACTAAAAACTAACTAGATAATGGATATTGAAAGTTTTATACATTCGTAATCATTAATTAGATTGGCTTCAGTATTCCTTAAAAAAAAAATTGCCCAGGTTGACAACAAAAAAGTAGTTATTGGACTATCGAAGCTAATTAGCAGTTCGATCATATATTTATTGATATTGTAGCTAAATGTGATTTTCGCTATTTTGTGACATCAGTTTAATCTAGCTGAGCTAGCACGCTCGTACTGTTTTGTCATATCACACAGTAAGCTTAAGGACGACATAGCCCACATATGAGTCCATCGTACCTCCATGCACCAGGTGCCTAATTCATGTTTCCCACTGGCCGCTAATTGACTGCCATTTGTGGCTGAATTATGATTAGAAAACGTGCACATTTATGAAAACGTATTGTGTTGGGTCCATGATCGTGTTGGGTCATGGTAGCTCGATGGGACTGCCGGGAAAGTTTCACCGATAACTCAAATGATAATCATTGTACAATCTGAATTGATGTAAAACAGATGCAAAAGAAAGCGATGAGTTATATATCCTGGTAGACTATCAGAATATGAGGCAAGTAACAAGCTACTAACACCCAACAACCTTATCACATCTATTGGATCTAATCAGTTTACAACCAGACATAATACATATGTTTGTGCTTCAACCATCTCGTTGAAAAATAAATAAAAAACCCAAAATATGATGGATTACAAACACAAACACCGTCGTTTGCGTCTTCTCCATAACAAGCTTCCTCCCTAACACACAGTCCATATCTGTACTACACTACCATCCTTGAATTAGCATTCGGACCTGCGAAGGTCTGTAAGGACACGAACCCCATCGTGCCTCCAATCCACAGGGAGAAGAAGAGTGAGCAGAAAAATACTTGTGCCGTCTTCAAAGACTCCGCTACACTCTACTATACTAGTGAGCAAACTAAGACGACGAACATAACAAGGCAAGAGTCTGAACAAAAGAAGCTAAAACTGCAAACTAGTGACATAATAATAGCAATAATAATAATGTCAATTTAAGATCTGAATCGCAGAAGTTGTCTTCCCCGATTGATTTCACTGTACAAGCCAAGTCTACACACCATCATCATTCATCACAGATGACGACCTCCGACATCTATATATACATTATATATATATATATATATATATATGATCACACTATGAGATAACATTGGAAGTAACCAAGCATCGGCCGAATTAAGGAGTGGAACACGAGGCTTCCTGTTGTTTCCTTGGCTCCCTCAAGTACCTAAGTAACGTCTCCGCCTGCCACAATCAAATATCAGCAGCAAATCAGAACAATGTTACAATGTTGCAGACAGCAGAATGAATGCAATTTCAAACTGCTTCTATTATACATACCTTGTGCTTAGCACGAGCAGTACCGGTCTGAGACAGCGAAACAAGAGGTGGAATACCAGCTTCAGCAACCAGCAAACCTCGATTCCTAACACTCTCAACACACAGCTGCAACAACGTCCCAACCGCAAACTCTTTCCCTTTAGGAGAACTATCCTCAACCGCCTCCACCAAAGCCGGTATCCCACCATGTTCTACAATCGCCATCCTCCCCGCTTCCACTCCCGCCAAACTACTCAACACAACCAACGCCTTCTCCGCAACACCTTTTCCCTGCTCCCCAACCAACTCCACCAACGGCCTCACTGCTCCAGCGCTGACTGCCCTCTCCTTATTCGCTCCGGCACTACACAGCTTATACAGCGTCGTAAGGGCGTCCTTCTTCCCTCTGCTGCTCCCTTTCATTAGTAAGGCCACAACAGGCGGTATCGCTCCGCTTCCCCCAATCGTCAACCTTGTGTCCTCCACCATCGCCAGACTCATCAACGCCGCTGCTGCATTCTGCTTCGCCGCCTCTGTCCCGGTTTTCAGTACGTAAATTAATGACTTAATCGCGCCGGAATGCTCCGCAATCGGAAGCTTATTATCTGGATGTAAAGACAGGTTGAGTATCGCCGTCACGGCGTGCTCCTGCGTCCACGGATCCTCACACTTCAACAAGGGCACCAAACCCTGGACCCCACCGGAATCTGCAATCAAAACCCGATTATCGGCCCGGTTCTTGGCAAGTAACCTTAGCTTGGCAGCAGCGGATCGTTTAATAGCGACGGAGGGGGAGGTGAGGCTGTCGACGCAGAGCTTGACAGTCGGCTGAAGGTCTTCCGGCGAGATACTCTCGATGATCTCGGTAGAGAAGGAATCCCGCTGGAGAAAACCAGCGCAGGGTTCCGGTTCAGGAGAGTGTGAACCGGAGGAGGGAGCGTAAGCGGGGGATAAACCGGCGAGACGCTGGAGTTCGCCGGAGATATCGGAGCTGCAGGCGGAGTAATCAGAGGCGTCGTCGGAGAGGTCGTCGAGGAAGAAGTCTTGTTGAGTGTAGGAAGATGATTTGTTTGATTTGGGGGTTTTGGAGGCGAGTTCGTCGAGGCGGATGTCGATTGCGGAGTCAGTTAGGTTTTCAGAGACGAAAGGAGAGGAAGTGTGGTGGTTTGGGGAGGGTGAGAAAAGAGTGGACCGGACGGTTCGCATGGAGCGGCCACGGTCGCGCCAGATCTTGGAGGAGGAGAGGGAGAGGGATGACGGAGAGTGGAAGTGGGTGTAGATTGAGTAGAGTCGAGTTGGGTTGGATTGTGATTCTTCCACCGACACCATCTTTGATTCTTTAGTTGAACCAGGATGATATTATTATTAGAGACGGAATCGAACTGAAATCGAAACTAAAGTAACAAAGTAATGAAAGAGTGAATATAAAGAGTTGGGAGTAATGAGTAATGGAAGAATGGAGAGAAAAGCTAAGGAAGAGGAGGATAATAGAGATACAAAGACAGGTAGGTTTGGTAATTAATGTAATCTCTCAATTCTATATTTCTATGGCTTTATTTATTACAGGTTAAGAGTTAAGACACAACACAAGTGGGATGTCCTTTTACAGGGGGCCATTTCAAACACACAAGTGACACAACACACTACTTACTACTCCGTTGCCCGTTTTCAAGCTTTTGCCTCCAATCATTCCATCACACATTCACACTCTTTCACTACGCTTTTGCTTTTCTTACTACTTACTTCTCTACTTATGTTTCTACCACAAATCTTCTTTCAAACCGCAATACCCGTCTTAAGTTTAGAGCAACCCCAATTATACTAGATGAAATGTAAAGACAACACCTATAAGCTAACTGATAGATGAATCATCTCACCAAAATCATAAGGTTATTTTTAAAGCCTATTATATTTATCTCCTACTATACCATGATAGATGAATTATCTTAACCAAAACCTTAAGGTTATTGTCGCAGCTATCTCAACTATTATACTTATCTCCTATTACTAACAACATATTCTTCTTTCATTTTATGACTGACACTGCCAATCCAAAATTTCTTATTCATGACTTTTTTTTTATGAGATTCCTTGGACTTGATGGGTCAAAGGGTTAAATATGAGTATAGTCATTTAAGACAAAAAATATTACCCTTCCTATTATAGTGGAGTTGCAATCAATCTTATCAACTCGCAGTTCGATCATATGGTTACTATCTTACGATTCTTAAATGTTTGACTGATCATGATCCTACGACTCAGTCATGGTTGTACAGCCGACTCGACTAACCCAACGCACAAGTAAACCACACGCGACCCGAACCCAAACTCATGACAAGATATGACTTAAATTTGACATTGCATGATCCAATACAACTCGGCCCGAACCTTGCACGATAGACCGGATTATGACCTCCAATCATAATACAATCCCACGATACGTTTTATTGTAAAATGATAAATACATGGTTGTAAATAATAACATTGTAAACCCGAATTTCATGTAAGTTAGTGAAAACATATTACAATAATACCAAAACTAACAATGGTCAATGCTTTTTGGATATATATTACTGTACAACTGTACAAGTAATAAATATGTTTAACCAAATGAAAACTATATTTAGGGAGTTTGTAGAGTTTAATGATCCTACAATCCGATTCTACCGATTCCATCTTACCCACCCTATCTTATTCTAACCCAACGACCAGGGATCCGACTTGCCAGTCCGTTAAAGAGATGTAGTTGTTCCTATTGTGTCATTATTGTTTTCTGACACTCATACAAGTAAATCAGTTAGATATATATATATGTATATGTTGATTTACTATTTCATGTGGTTAAGGGGACTATTTGGCTGAATGATTGTTAAATATATAATGTACAAGTTGTAGTATCTATGTGAAATACGAGTACTGAAAGGATAGTAGTCTAGGCAAGTGGAAGAAGGGTGATTGAAAGTAGATAGTGATGAAGTCATGTTAAACGCAAGAGGAGGAAAGTGGCGTACGTACACTAATCAAGACTAATAATGTGATCAAGACCCATTATTATAAATAATAAATAAATACTCTAGTTAATAATTTAATAATGTGATTAAAAATGTGAAGGTTGACTAGACAATGAAGTTGGGGTAGGTGAGGCAGTCGCCGTCTTTTCCTTCCATATTATTGATCACAAATTCTCATTTGTGACGGACACTATCCGTCGCAAGCTTAAGACGGATACCATATTCTCTCACAAAATACCCATCAAGGGTGAGTGGAGAAGCACATGAGGGGTGCCCACCTTGTCCCCTCTACCCATTTCCTCTCACAAAATACCCGTCGCAAGATCCGATCTGTCGCAAGCAAGACCTACTGATTATTGATTCGGTTTATCTACATTTGCTCACCAATTCTCCCTAATAATACTAATACTAGTCTACTAGTCTACTTACTAGTTACTACTATTGTCAATATTCAAGACTACAACTCTACTAAACACTTGAGCATTGTAGGAGTAGTTTACCTAGAGTACCAATCACCCATCTTTCCCCTATATTTATTTTTAACATTATTCATGCCATTTACTATACAAACTACGAGTATATAAATACACAAATTCTCATTTGTGACGGACACTATCCGTCGCAAACTTAAGACGGATACCATATTCTCTCACAAAATACCCATCAAGGGTGAGTGGAGAAGCACATGGGGGGTGCCCACCTTGTCCCCTCTACCCATTTCCTCTCACAAAATACCCGTCGCAAGATCCGATCCGTCGCAAGCAAGACCTACTGATATAAATATGTAGCAACTATCAACTATGGAGTATGTAATACTCCCAGGTCTTAAGTCTTAACCCGATATTAAAACATACTACTCGCTAATGTAATTCACTAATTCAGATGTACGTACAAATTAAAGCGTTACAAACCCATTTTCAAGAGTCATTCATTTTCCAAGGTTTGTCCTATACATGGCGTCAAGTTTTGTTAATTTGCTCTGTCAAATATTAAAGAAGCATTTGAATCATTGCCAGGTCGGATCAGAGGGAAGCATCAATTGAAGATATAGCCAAATTAAGAGCAATTTTTTAAGGGGGCAAGTAGTAATAATGTACTAAAGGACATACAACTATTTACCCTAATTTTAACTATTTACTCAATTTCTTTTTCTTTTTTTTTGTTTAGGGGTCAACGTCCATGCTAGTCCTTCATTGGTGGCCTACTGATTTATATTTGCTCATGTAATCCGGATTGGACATCATAAAGTCTAACTTGTGTCGGATATATCTGTCATAAGCTTGTGACGGGTCAAATAATACTCATATGAGTAGAAAATGAGAAGTCATTATTGATTCTCTAAATTTGTCTTATCTGCCCAATAGAGAGATATTTGACACATTAAAAACTTGTAACGGATATATATCCGTCACAAGTGAGACTTACTAATTAGACATGGTTAAAACTATAATTAAAACTTTTTCCTTTGGAACTCTTCAAATTTTATTCGTATCTAGCTAGTAGTAATATGTACTCCGTACTTATTATATTATATGTTCATATTTCTTCCGTACATCACTGAATGAATAAGATTATCAAATTAGTAACATGATGAATCTGATCAGACTCAGAGGCATGCATTATACTAATATTCTAATATTTAATTTGTCTTGGATATATTATTGTTTATTATTATTATTATTATTATTATTATTATTATTATTATTATTGTTAATATCTGTTATTAGTGACACAATAGTATGACACAATAGTACGGAGTAAATGTCTCTTAAGACTCTTGGAAAGTCAAAGATACACGGTAAGATAGCAGGGTGGCACGCACGCACGGGCGCATGCAGATGCACAGGCAGTAAACCTGAGGCAGGTGGCCTCCCCCGATCCAAAGTAAATGCATCATATCTGAATATCTGATGCACCTATCCCTAGATTTCACGCACATTCACGTATTCACATTTACTTTCTAACCGGGTTCACTATGAGTCGCTTCATTTTTATAAAAAAACTATTCACATACTGATAAGAATGGTGTTACACACGACGGTTTCTTTTCATATATATAAAATATACTGTTATAAGAAAATTGTTCACATACTGTTTAGTTAATTATCTTTATAGGAGTATATAATAATGAGACCGTCTCACTGTTTGAAACTGCTTGTGTATAGGTTATCAAACACTAACGTGAAGCACATAGTAGTCAGTGACGGAGGCAGGAATTAACACCTCAGGAGCAAAAAATTTCAGTGAAGCCGAATGAGTAATGGTATAAGAAAAACTTGAAAAATGTTCAAGGATTTTAACTAAAAATTTTGAACTTTATGACGGCGCACCAATAGGGGCAGCATCCCTGCTAGCCCTGGCCTCTTAAATCTGCTACTGAAAGTAATAATAGCTTAAGTACAATAACAAATTAACAATTGTATAAAATAATAATAATTTCATGATCAAATGACAAATCATAACTATTTATCACAACTGATCACTTTTTATACCGCCGTAAACATACAACGATTGTATTGTATAATTTGAGATACCTTAAACGTAGACCTTACATACCCTGAAAACTACATGAGCAACACTAGTCAAACACCAAACAAAAAATGATAATCACAACAAATATACTCCATACATACATGCACAAAAAAGCACTAAAATTTAAATAATATTGGTATCATGATAATCACAACACTTTTGTCCTTTCCATAATATGTTCACATAATAGTCATATCTAATTACTAACGTATACGTGAAGTCACAACCCACACAAACTTAACTAATTAATAAATCAATAAATTGTGGAGTGTATTTGGTGTAATAAATAGAGAGCAGACATGGTTAGTTGTCCATGATAGCCTAAATACATAGTCTAATTATGTTTAGGAAGATATTGTTGTCATAATGAGCTGCTAATTATATACCTGAACCATTTGGACCAACCCGACATTTAGCCTCCTTGTTTCTTATTAAACCTATAATTAATAGTATTACCATTATTATATTATTAATTATTTATGTTTTAGTGTGGATTATTTGTAAACAATGGTCTCATACTACGTAAGACCAAAGAATACATACCATCCAATATCTTATTTAGGTATGTAACCGGATTTTAATGACAACATCATATATAGTAAATAGCCTACTCGCATTATTGTCCTTGATATTCAAAACTGTCTATTTTATTTCATTTTATTTTATTTGTTTGACTAACATAATCTAAATATAATTATTTGGTATTACTATCCCGTTATGTAAGCACTAGATGGGAAATATGGATTTATTAATTTGTTTAGTCTATGAATACGACACTTAGAATAGAATGATATAAGTTGAAAGGTTGTTGTTAGGCTAACATCACATATATAATTGGAATAGTTTATTAGATAAAGAGTAATTATTAAAAGGATTAAAGGAGAAAAAGCGGGAAAGGAAAGACTAATCGTAGTTCGTAAGAGAAAAAGGTTGACTGATTATAGATTAGTGGATAATTGAACACGTCTTTGATTAGAAAAAAAGCTTACTGAAAGTGACGGTGCTTAATTACCTACTACTACTACTACGAGTAATAATAGTAATAAATAGTTATTGAGATGGACATGGCATCATATAATTGCGCCACTAATTGTCAAATGCTTAAACTCTTGTTGTAGTCTTGTCATTTGTCTGTCTCAATATTTGTACACCACGTATTATGTGTTCAACTTCGTCAGGTAATTATCATCATAACCCAATTGCACGGCTATGTAAAAACACCTCAATGTGCTCAACTCAAGCCGACATGTGTCTAAACTCTCGTGCTCAAAAAAAATAATATTACGGATTATATTTTTATATTTTATGACATACTAAAATTGTTCTAGTATACCAGTATATTGTATAAATATAGCGGATTTTGTAAAATTATTGTACAAGCTATCTCTGAAATTGCATGTTATGGACCATACAAACGATTATTACTAATTGACCACTTTGGACACGTTAGACTATTTTGTTATCCCCATTTGTCCTCCAACTTGACTCTTTGTGAGAGAAGATTCAACCCATCTTCATTAAGACGGGTATGCTCATCTATAATAAGAATTTGTGATTTTGTTATCCAAACGAGTGATTGAAATTTGATTAATTTTGAGGCGGCCCTGAATCCCTTGATACATAGGGATTAGCATGCACTATTTAACCACTTCAATAGCCGACAGTCGGCAGTCGACAGTGTAGCTTTTGGTCAACACTTAAAAGGAGTAGCTTTGCTCACTTATCAGCAGCACACATTCCACACGAGATCCCCAAAATCAATCATAACATCCTTAAGGATGTCTGTGGGGCAGATACAAATAAGTATTAGAGCGAGTTTAGATAGAGCTTTACTAGTGAGGGCAGGCATGAGGCATGCCACGATAAACGTTGCAAAATAGTCTTCAAAACCTCTGTAACTCGGTTGTGTCACTATTTGTATGTATATGACACTTCTTTAGTGTTGGGTAACCCCGAAGGGCGACCCTGTCCAATACCGGAATCACTGCGTTTCTTTTGTGTAGTAAAACCTGTTGTAGGCTGTTGTTATTCACAAAGTAGTAATAGTGTTAAATAATGGTGGAGCAGGCTGCTATCTGTTTTTGCAGCATCTACTGTATTACTGGGATGGGTGTTTCTTTAAGAATTTAATGGACTTGGCCATGCAATTTAGCCACCACAACCACCATATATTAATTCCAAATATTTCATTTTTTTCTACTGTGCAAAACAACAGCGAAATTATTAAATACCATATACAATTATGATACGCTAGAAAAGACCAAAAAAAGCCCTGAAATTAAAAGGATCAAACAATCAAATCTGTAATTCACGGTATCATACAAGTCCAAGAAAACAGGTCGACTACCCATATCCACCTTTGATTATGTTTTATGATACAGAAAGTTTTCTTAGTGCCTCCAAATATCAAGATACTGAGAATAAAAAGGCTACTGAGTACCTTGAAGAAGTGGGGCAGATGAATAATGGACAGTAGAAGTTAAATCCTTGTATGTTTATGCAAAAGGGCCGCGATACACAACGCAGATGGTGATACATGTACAACAAAACACTGCTGCTCAAGGGAGCTCTTTCGGCTCGAGAGAAGCTATCTCCTGCATGACTTGGGCCTTATCAGAGTCAAATTGTTCATCTTCTGCAAATTTATGTGATGTGGTCAAATGTTTAAAAACAAGAGGAAAGATTGCTCATCCAGAATGGGCTACGAATTTCAGGAACGACTACTTTAATGGAAAAATATAAAAGGATGAGAGACAACGGGGGTCTATGGATGGGGTACCTTTATCGGTCTTGAGATCCCCTAGCAAACGAAGGAGCTTGTCCTTATTTGCATCTAAAATTATAGCGATGTCAGCTGGCTTGTTCTGATTTGCGACAAATAACTGTTATCATAATTCAAACACGTTAATATCATACAAGGTAAGGAGATTACAAAATTTTAACACTACTAATGCATAGTTCTCACCTTAAAAACATGGAATGCTTCTATCTGGATGGTCTTGCTTGACTCCTACATCAAACAAAAGAATCTGCAAATGTCAGATGATCAGAGTATAGAGATTGAGTTCGCTGCCAGTTTTGAGCTTCCATACTGCTTAAAGAAAGTTCTTGTAGCAAAAATAAGTTAGCCTACCCTTAAGAGATTCATGAGTATCCTCAAATTTTCCCGGGAGCTGACGTATTTAGTCATGGTAGCAGAGTTGCTACGGTCAAGCAACATATCTCCCAAGAGCTGAGAAGCACAAGAACATGCCAACAATAATTTTCAGACAACAATACTCATTCAGTACGTATGAGCAACACAGAACTACAACATACAGAAATC
Organism: Heliosperma pusillum; assembly: GCA_022085475.1. Lineage (NCBI taxonomy): Eukaryota > Viridiplantae > Streptophyta > Magnoliopsida > Caryophyllales > Caryophyllaceae > Heliosperma > Heliosperma pusillum. The sequence goes on along the minus strand of JAIUZE010045405.1, from coordinate 726,071 downwards.
CTCTACAAGGGATTTCCTATACCACAACTCCGTAAGTAAATGACATATACCTTATTCAGCAAAAGAAATTTAAATGACAATAGACATCGTATACCTTAACAGCTTGTCTCCTGGTGATGTAATTGCTCGATTCTAGTAGTTTTGAGTTATAATCTTCAAAAAACTGCAATATGCATGGACTCAGAGAGCAAGAAAATCAGAATTTTAAAGTGCTTAGAAATACAGCTAAATCACAACTCACAAACATGAGATATGTGTAATTGAGCTATAAACAGTACAATTTAATGTCAAGCAATTTTTTCCCTTCGCGCGGAGAAAGGTCGCAATCATTTCATTTAGGAAACTACTTCAAGGACTAAATTATGTCGGTAAGAAAAATCGAAAAGCATTGAACCTGTCAACCTAGTAAGCACAGTATAAAATAAAATACATAACAGCCTCAAGCCCTCAACCCAATGGCTTCCAATGCACATATAGACATATAGTATTAGAGTACTACTACTTTTCCTTCTTCAGCCTATATATTACAGGATTCTTTAACCCCATCGTACTTTCTCATGTCTAACCATCCAGCAAAAGGAAAGAGAAAATAGTGTACGGTTTAAAGAGGCAAAATATTAATACCCAATCATAATTGTTAGACAGAAATTCCGCTACAGTAGATTTATGCCGTGTCATGAGTTCCTGCATTATGACCACAAGTCAGATTAGTTTCTTACTAACTATGAAGTACTCCCTTCGTCGGTTGAATTCCATACGTTTTATTATAATATACCTCACAGATATTGAACAAACGTATGACACATATATTGAACAAACGTATGAAATTCGACCAAGGGAGGGAGTATAATATAAAATTGATAATGTTATATGTAGAGCTATTTGATTAAAATATCTTAAAGGGTACAAGAGTACAAGTATATGACACGTGTGCCACGGGTAGCTGTAAAGAAAAAGAGATCTGCAGCTTACTCACTAACCTTAAAAGTAGCAGCAGCATCGGCAGCAATATCAAAATTTGGCAGCTGAATGAAATCAAAGAATTTCTTCAGATGCTCTGATTCCAGTACATATCTGCAAACGATACAAGGTATTGCACATCAATCTGAGGTAGATGACTAAACTAACCAAGCCAAAACACAGCTAAAATTTCCAAAAGTGTCAGCCCAACGTCTTCTCGGCTACCAAGAATAACTTTAGTTATCAAAGTGAGTTTGCCTTGGAAATAAGTCTTCATTAAAATTTCTCTTATTTAACACATCATAGATAATATAGAGATCAAGTCACCACTAATATTGTTCAGAGAAGACAATACAAGGAATATACATTTTTTTAAGTAAGCAACATCATTCAGTGACTCGTATCGAAATCCAGCCATGGGAAGGCCACAAACTAGCAAAAAAAGATTTGCTTTATTATGATCAATTAGTCATTAATCAAAACACTCACTTTGCCACCACTTGATGACGTATGCACTCCCTCAACATAGAACCATAATGCAAGGCCATGTCTGCATTCTCATATCTGCACACACAAGTATATAAAGGTAAAAGAAGGATTCATGAACTTGAAAAGTTGAGTAAATGGAATTCCGCATCAAAGATATATTCCTAATTCCCTTTAAAACTAGAATAGAAAGAAGTTAATGCATAAGAATTAGTCACTCGAAGATGCAAGTTAGATCATGTTAGCATGGGTTGATAAATCAGCATCAGACTACAAAATCAAGCGAGATGATTGTTAGAATGATAACTCGGATAATCTAATCCCATTGACATACCCTGTCATAAGAATATCGATCAGATCTGTATTTCTTTCCAGGTAGTCAGATGCAATTAAACGGGAATTGACTTGTTGCCTTTGCAAATTGGCAACAATTTGAGTGGCATCTTTACGAGCCTGCAAAAGATTACCTTTAAAAGATAAGCTACTTCATCATCAAGATGCAACTATTTCATCATCACAACAGTGACGGTACTTACCAGTGACATTCAATGAACAACCCATACATAGAAATTCTTGAGATTTAATAAAATTGTTAATCTAGAGTCGAGTAGCAAGAGCATGTTACACAAACCTCCAAGTTTAATTTGGGAAGACAAATAACAACCAAACGAAAAGTGTTCTCTTTAAAGAACTCTTGTGTTAATTGCATACAGGCCTCTGCTACTGGCTCTGCTTCGCTATTCCCGTACAAAATACATTTAAGCTCCCGGACAACCTTGCTTAGCTCCGCCATCTATGTGTGAAATGTGCAAGGATTAAATTTATCAATTATACCTCAGAAACAAGAGATGAACTAGATCAACAGCACAACAGCAAGATCTTTCAGTGGACATTAGGCAACATCTATTAATAACACGTACGTGGTGACAATCGGATGACTCCAAAAAATAAAGGTAAATGCCCCTGGAAGATGTTTTTCTGCCTCGAAACCACATTCCCAAATGGGATCCCCATTAACCAACGCTGCTAGATACCTTTTATATGTTACATAGAGTTCTTGAGCAGGTCGTATAACAAAGTAGACAAGATTAGACTCATTGACATCACACTCCAAATTCTTATTTAAAACCGAATGTACTTCAATTAGTGGCATTCATCTAGTTCGGGCCTGATAATCAAAACGACGAGGTGGAAATGTGGAATTCCCATAAAAACAAGATGCAACACATCAGTTGTTTATCTTACACTACATTAATCAATAAGGGCAACGAACTGTTGTAAATGAATAAGGACAAACCGATTACAGCTGACTGCCATCATCAGCAATAATTAATTAAATACATGTAACCACATAAAGGCTCTTCTTTTCAGCTAATACAAGAGAAACCACAAAGACAAATTCTTTCAGCAGTGGAAAGTCGGAAACTACATTATTCTGAGCTTCATTAGCATACTACAACCCAAAAACGAGGGCTTAATACAAGTTGCAAAAAAAACCGTTGCAGCTACGACTAATAAATTGGAGACTTGCCTACCATTTTTCTCGAGGAAAGTATCAATTCAAGTAAAATAAAAAAAGAACCAAAAAATCAGAAAAATTGAAACTTTCATACTTCCGGTTGCAGAAATTTATAAAACATTTAATATAAATGTTATGAACTGAAACAAATTACCAACTAAAAATATCAAAATCATACTAAATTTTACAAAACTTTCAAATTGATAATATAACATCAAATCAATTGATAGAATCGAATTATCAAAATAAATCTAACCTTTTCATCGCGCTTGCTTTCGCGAATTGAATCTTGATCAAAAACAATAAGAAGATCACGCGATAATCGAACCAGTTCGGCTGGAGTTTTTGGTTTCGATTTGAATAATCCCTTCATTGTTTTTCAATTATTAGAATGATTAAATCCTAATTTCTCAATTTCAACGCCAATTATATACGTGGAGATCATTTAATTTAATTAAATATGGGAGATTGATTGATGATCAATTTTATTTTAATAAAGTTTGCCTCATAAGACTTTGGGTATTTTTTTTGTTATTGTGTTTGTGTTTATTTGTATAAGAGTTAGATTTGGGTTTTTTAATACTAAAATAAAAATAAAATAGATTTTACATATAATCACCGTAATCACAGAGATTCTCAACTGATAAGGGGTTGTTCTCTTTTAACCATTTTATTCAGCAAAAGGTTTTTGGCTTCATATGAAAACGGCTCCAAATATAAACTTTGGGTTTATTGAACAAATGATTTTTTCTGCATTATATGAAAAAACGGTTTTTCTATTAAGAAAATAAACCATTTTAAATAATACATTTAAGATTTTATTATGAAAAATAAAAGATATATTCATTCTTATCATTGTATAAAATCATCTTACAAATATTGTCTTTTACTCTCTCCGTCGATTAAAATATTTCTCACAAAAAATAAAAAAGACAAACAAATAACTGGAATTGGGAGAGTATGGTTTATTATCGTTAATAAAGAATTGTATCGACTACTACCTCCATTTCATTGATATATTTCAAAAATTTACAAAAGTAGAGAGAAGATAAAATTAGTGAATCATTATTATTGAACATAAGTGTAATATCAAAATTAGGATACGGGAAAATAAACTGAGAGGTATAGATTATAAAGGAGAAGGGGAAGAAATCATAGAAAAAGATAGAAGTATAAAATATCGAAATAAGTAAGAGAGAAAAAAGAGAAAGAAAGAACAACAATAAAAAAAAATGAAGGATGACATGGTCACTTTTATTATGATACTTCTTTTGACTTGACATATTGTTTACATTTGATCAAAGCACAACTCATAAAATAATAAAATGTGTATTTTTTTTAATAATAACAGTGGTATCATGTGTTGAACTAAATATTATTAGGATTGATAAGTGATAAATTGATAATATTAAAATGATTCAAGTAATATGAGGAAGAAACTTGATAAATAAATAGAAAGTTAACATAAACATATTCTTTTAGTGTGTTATTATGTTTTTTTTTGTATATCATCTTATTTAATGCGAATTTGATTCTAATTAGGACGGTAAAGTTCATGGTCATAAGTTTTAAAGACCTCTTGCCTAGTCATAAGTGCTTGAGTGTAGTTTCTTGAGTGTAGTTTGTTTTCATGTAATGGTGGTCGGGGTCAAGTAACATTGATTATCTAGATGTTTGTTATCGTCAGTATTACTCAGTAGGTTCATAGCTGATCGAATTGGAATCCTATATATCAAAAACTCAAAATAACATGATATTCTATATTTTGTAGGTCTTGTTTGAGATAGATATTAAGGTTTACCTCATGGTGGGTCATTTTTCAAGCAAATTGAAAGTTGTTATTGCTCCGAAAATCTATTACTATAACATACTCCCCTTAATCTCCCTATAACTAAAAGAATAAGTCACTAAGAACGAAAATTTTCCCGCTCAAATTTCATAAATTGGGTTTGAGCCTTTATTAGCTAATCATTCTATAAATTTTTGTTGTACAAAATAGGCCCATTAGTCGGCATATCACCAATTTACTATAAGATTCCTTAAATAATGAAATGTGTGCACCATAAGAAATCTATATACATAAAACAACACAAAAATTTTTTTCGATATATATTTAGTAGTATTCCATATATTTTCAACATTATTTTTTCTTACAAAAATTCTCCATCAAAATATCTCCGAGTGGAATAAGTCTAATCTATTTGCTTTATTTAATTTGCATTTTTTTCGACTATTTTATTGTAAGGTATCATGGTATTATACATAAAAGTTGGATATCACAAATTTATTAAAATAAGTTAATGATCTATTAAAAGACGAGTTGGTCTTTTTTAAGGTCTTATATGTAAAATTTCTTTATTTGCTAGGTCTTATGCATAAAAGTTGGACATGACGAATTGTAATGAAATACAATATTTTTTATCACAAATTATAGGGTTAGACGAACCATTATTAAAATAACTATTCCTTTAATGTTGATTCTTGAGGAGCCTTTTACACATTGAAACGTCTTAGAAGATAAGACCGTTTCACGCAATATTACCCCCAACTAAAAACTAAAACTCTGTAACTATACGATCTAAAATACCGTGCATTCGCACAGAATCTACCCTGGTTGTTAGGATTTGACTCCGTGAACTTTGGTTGGTTCTTTCTGGTACCATAATGAATGAATCATTTCAATAAACAATCTGCATTAATGGTTGGTTGAAAGTTGAATTGAGAGCAAAATATAATTATTTATACAATTATACCCTATTAGAATTATATAGAATATAGCCAATACATGAAACATCCTCAATACAATAGTATATGTAGAATAAACTAGAAATAAAAAATGTGATACGTATGGTATACTCTATAAACTATAAAATTGAAAAGCATGGTTAAGCTAAGAGGCCTCTTCCAGGGAAAAATTTCAAGCAGGGGCGGATCTAGGGTGGGGCCAGGTGGGGCACGTGCCCCACTTGATCTCTAGAATGTTTCTAATATAAATCTAAACCTGCTATATATTACAAGTAAATTTAAGTGTCTTAGTGGTTCACACATGTGTCCTTTTCCCAAGAGACCTGGGTTCAACTCCCACTAGTTACTCTTTTTAATTAAATAGAGTACTAATATGATTTAAACCAATGTCATTTACTTACTCTAATTTCCCAATTTATATTAAAATTTCAGTTGTAATGAGATTTGAACATAAGACCTCAAACTAATACTCCATAACTTCCTCAACCATTAGACTACTTGTGTTTGTTGATAAAATGAACTATTAGTATGTAATATATCTTGTATTAAGATATTATTCATCAGTAACTACTTGAAAGTTAAAGTATTTTATAAAAAAAAACCAATAAATACCCTTTATTAAGGAAAAAAATTGTGTAGATCCAACTAATTTTTTTTGCTTCTTACGTAAAAAAGAGTTTTTGTTAAGATGAAAAAAATATACGAAAAAAAAAATTGTGCCCCCCTTGTACTAAATTCCTGCGTCCGCCCCTGATTTCAAGAGCTGCGTAGTTGAGTTATTTTCGAGGACTTCAGTATAATAAGTTTGAGCATTTCCACCATTTGCTTTTACGTAAATGATTAGCCTATACTTTGTACTACCTTGATCATTTTGAGTATCACCATGGAAGATTTGCACCAACTCAAACCTCGCCGTTTGTTTCTTGTTATATTCCGACACCGCGAATTCAGCAATTCCCTTCACATGAGGATCGTTGATGTTTGCTATACCATTCAATTCACTGCTGTTGTCGCTGATCTTCAACGATCGAGCATTGATTATTGAGACACCAGCTGCCAAAACAAGTACAAGAACTAGAGAAACAATGTTTTTTGACATGTTGATATTAATTTGCTGTATATGTGATTTCACTAGTTAATTAAACTTGATGATCTTTTAACGTTATGAGACGTTCTATTATATAGCTGAAACAGATAGCATATTACTGAAATATGTTATTAGTTAAAATAGGAAATGAATAAAAAAATATAACCTTCTATTTCTACATCGGCTATATTTAATGTGGTATTGTTAACATGTTGGCCTACATTATACAGCTACTATTATAAGTTATAAATACTTTTGACCAGGAAGATAACGGTTCGCACAATGATTAATAATGACTATAACGCCAAATGAAGGGTGGCAAATGGTTTGCTCAAAAACTAACAACGATATATGAACGGTGACTCCTTGTTCACACAACGAGTCACACTGAAAACAATGACTAATAAAGGAAATAACTGAAATAAATCACACGAATTTAGTAATTAATGAATTGAAATATATTTTAATGAAATATTTTATACCATAAAGCTACTGATTTCAATCTATAAATTTTATTCAATTTTTGTTGTCACTACAAATAACAATTATTATAATTTTGTCTTTATACAAATTATGGGTCAGTCATTATCTAATTATATCAACATCAGTAAAAGAGTTAGCGATTTATAGTTTTTATATTTTAATTAAAATGTTACAGTATTGTGTTTAGTGAAAATAATACAATTTGATAAAAATATTAAACTTAATGAAAAGATAATAATTTATTGAAATAAATTGTAATTATTAGTTTCCTTATTTAGAGAATAAACTTAATTGTCATTAGTTTCCTTATTTAATAGCGTGCATTTGGGAGGGAAAATGTTAAATATCGCTTTTTCTTTTAGTATATAGGGGATGGTGTTTGCAAATAATAACTAAATGGGTTTGGTCATTGGTGTGGTGGTTGCTCACCTCATAGCTTAACCATGAGGTCAGAGGTCCGTTTGATCCCTTCTCGATCATAGGAGTTAACGGTTAAGCGAACTCTTTAGCTAGTCATTTACCTCTTCGTGAGCGCATGCACTCACGGCAAGGGGATTATACACTCTTGTCGACGGTGAACACTCCGATTTACAACTGAATATATTTAATTTGTATATTCATTCTTCTCCAATTCACTTTAATGTTTTTGGGGAGATATTAATTAACTAGGATGATAATATATACTGTAGAGAAAAATGATAATGGGAGAGAAAATGTGGGGTGATATTTAAAATGGTTTTTATTATTAAATACTACGTATAATATAATTTTTAGTAAAAAAAATTGGTAAATTTTTTATTCGTGCTTAATAGGGGCTAATTTATTACGAGTAAAATTTAAAGGAATGATTTACACATAATAGTTATGTTATGGGGGTGAAAATCATAAAATGTAATAGTTATGTTATGGGGTGAAAATAAAAAAATGTACACTCCCGAAATAAGTCCCGCGGTATAATTGGTGTAATGGTGTAGGATTGGTCATTGGACAACCATGCTATTTAAATTGTATAGCATCTCAGTATTTACAGTTGGTGTAGAAATGGACACACAAACTTTTAAAATGTAATATTGCCATAACATTTTTTTTTTGGTACTTGTACTAATGTACGCAGTGGCGGAGCCAGGATTTGAAATTTGGGGGGCGAAAATTTTTAGGGGGGGCGAACGACTAATTTTAATAAGCTAAATTTTAAAAAAATTCAAAAATTTGAACTAAAACTTCAAAATTTTCATCCGCTGGGGGGGCGACCGCCCCTGCTAGCCCCCTCTAGATCCACCACTGAATGTACGTATAAGCAAAGTAAAAGGCCTAGTAAACTTGAAGATAAAAAAAAATAAAGTTGAAATTTTCATTGATATTGAACATAGCTCATACATGAAAAATCCTCAATGCGACACCCTGTAGTAATGCGATAGAATAAACTAGAAATGATAAGATGTGATAGTACAGTATAGTACTAATTGTATATATTGTGATTGTGATTGTGATTTGTGATCGATGTTCAAAACCATATTAAAGAGGCCTCAAGGAAGAGGGAAAAATTTCAAGAGCTCCTTAGCTGATGAATGATCATTTTCGATCACTTCAGTTAAGTAAGTTGCAGCATTATTACCACCATTTACCTTCACAGAAATTATTAGCCTATATGTTATTAGCCTATATGTTATAGCATCTTCACGTTTACTGTCACCCTGGAAGATTTTCACCAACTCGTACCTCGTCGTTTGCTTCTTGTTATATTCCGACACCGCGAATTCAGCAGTTTCCTTTACAAGAGGATTGTTGATGTTCGGTATTGCAATCCAGGGATCGACGTTGTCCTCATTGCTCTTCAATGATCGAGCATTGATTATTGAGACACCTGCAAAAATAAGTACAACAACAAGAGAAAATACTATGTTTTTTGACATATTATTTTGCATTTTATGATTTGTGTGTGACTACTGACTACAATAGTAAATCAATTAATTGAAACTTGATGATCTCTTAACGTTATGAGACAGTCTATTATATAGGTTAAACAAATAAGATGTTAAAGAAACATATTGTCATCAAATCTGATTTATTTGTTTCTCTTTTATCTTCCCCAAGACAACTGTATTATCTATAATTTGATGTTTTTATATAGAACTTTATCATAAAAAATAGAGTCAGTATATATATTCGGTAACATATTGTATAAAAAATGGAAAATGAACTAACAAGATTGAATCAAAAAATATAATCTTCTATTTTAAGTTTTAACATAGGTACATCCAAGAAGATCTCCACATTATATTAATCAGTATAACGGTGCAATGTATGCTTTTAAATTTTAATGAATCACCGTGACAAAAGGTAACAGGTTCGAATATCCCTTCTCTATATATTGTACACAAATAAGATCATATAACCAGATGTATATGAACATGGTACACCCAAAACTAATCTAATTAAGCTTATATGCAATCTTTTCGAGCTTTTAAAATTTTTTAGTTGCATTTTAATTTTTTAGGTGTCAAAAGTAAAATCTAATATTTTGAGTTTCATTATAAAATTTTGAGTTTAAAGTTCATGTAAAGGCGCTCAAATTCTTTTTAATAATCGTAAAATATACACATAAGCTCAACTTCTTTATTATAAAGCTTCAAATTTATACTACCAGTTGTATACAACTGGCTGTATAACCTATTAATTGTATATTGTACTTGCCTTTGCCCTTGAGCCTCCTCTGAGTCTGAATTTTATGTCCGTTTTTTGTGCCTCATATTGTGTCTCACGTCCCTAATTAATCTTTTAACACCTCATCCTTTTATGATAATTAAATATTTATTTTTAATGTCATTTAATGCTTATTTGTTAAATATAGAGACGGTGAGAGACAAGATAAAACACCTAAATGGAACAAAAAGAATCTATTTATGCTTTTATACTTCGTATTATGGGGGTCCCGATTGTCCTATGTTGTTGTACTCTAAGAGCATCTCCAATGGTAAGCTAGTTACTACTAGCTTACCTTTGCCACATCATTTCTTTAAGCTACAACAAGTTTAAGCTACAATTTACTCCAATGGATTAGCTAACTTATTACTAGCTTGATTAAACCCACTTAACATACTTCTTTATTAATTTATTCAATTTTCAAATTTTATCATAAAATTAACACTTTATTAATGAGGTAACAATTTTTCAATTGGCTATTTGTCATGTGGGTCCTTTCAAGCAACTAGCTCCATGGAGCTAGTAGCTCAAAAATTAAGTGGGTCCATTTGAGATAAGCTAATCTACATGGACAACTCCAATGGTTAAGCTACTAGCTTGCAATTATTTAAAATTGCAAGCAAGTCCCCAAGCTAAACCATTGGAGATGCTCTAATGGCGAACTAAATCAACGAGACAATACACGGATCATTGATATTTTTAATGACCCCGATCCCATCAATTGAAATTGGTCTCTTTATAATAAGTTGGTGAAATAAATAAGAGCATTGCATAATTAGTATTTACCGATTTACCGATATAATGCACTTATTTAAACTCATTTATCACTTATTAAATGAGGTAAGGAATTAGAGGTGATCGTTTGCGGGCTTGGACGGACATGGGCCGGGTTTATCTTTGAAAAAATGTCCAGCGGGCCTAATATGCTTTGTCCTAGCCCGCTTAAGCGCCCTTACTAAGGTTGTCCATGTCCGCCTAATTTAAGCTAGCGGGTTTGTCCGTGGGCTTGCGTGCTTGAATGTAAAATATATTAAAATAATTATTTTTTAATAAAATTAAGGCTAAAGTAGACCTAACATATATTCTGAATTAACCAAAACATCGCAAACTCAACTTAACATATACAAATTCTATAATTAAATATGATTATTTTGAAATTACAAGTCTCCAAAAAAAATGTAACGATATAAAAAAAATTATAACTACTTACTTTATCACTAATACAAATTTTATTTCATATACTCTTGTTGTATATTTTTACTTTATTAGCTTTTTGTTTATATGAAGCATAATTTTTTAATTTTATACGGAGTATATGTTTAGCGGGCTTGGCGGGCTTGGCGGGCTTGTCCATGGGCTTCTTAATCATGTCCATATCCCCTACGAAAAATAGCGGGCCGGCCTTGGCCCGTCCGTCAAATAATTTTTTTTAATTTCTTCTTATCCAAGCCCGCCTAAATAGCGGGCCAAACGGGTAGGGCCAAACGGGCCGACCCGAAGTTGATCAGCTCTATAAGGAATTAAAGATTACGATGAATTTGCATAAAACCATCTTTTTTTTAGGGTTGTAATTGAAATATTCGAAAGAAACTTATTTTGATATGCTCAATGAGAAATGTTGGTAATTTATACCTTAGTTTTATATTAACTTGTACGTTATTTACTTATTTTAATACCGGAGTATTTAAGAGGCTCGATGATTGTTTATCTTTTTTGCAATCCTTGAACTCGATCCCGGGAAATTCGGTTATGAATATGAACAATCTCTTAATAGTTGAACTAACTAATCAGTCATGAATTTCAAGAGTCTAGGCTAGATCACTGCTACAAAAGGTCACTAGTGACATGCAGAAATTTGCAACTAACGGATAAAAAAACTTTGATTAGTATATCGTTTTATTAATCAAATAATCTTTCCTAAGAAAATTGACATACATGATACTCGTATTAGTTACTACTACCAGGAAAAAAACTAATAAGAGTCCTAGATGCGTAATCATCTTCGACGAACACTCCATAATTGTAATTATTACCCTCCATTTCGACGACAATATATAGATGATATTTAACGTTATATTGATATTGAACTTCACCCTTAACGACCTTCACTAGTCCTAGATGTTTTTGTGATTTACAGTCATTTCTGATACGGGGTCACAAAATACCGAAAAACCGTGTATTATATATAGGCTGCAATTTGGGCCGTTCGGTAGGTCGTGTTGGGTCATGTTTCATTTTTGTTTATCGCATACCGACACTATCAAATCTCCTCCGTTTATGCTCAAAATTTGCGTGGGAGCTTTATCTGAGCCAATAAAATGTTTGTGTGATTTACTGCCATTTAAGATCCGGGGCCACAAAATACCGAAAACCGTGTATTATAAGCTGTAATTTGGGCCGTTCTAGAGGTCTTACTGGGTTGTGTTTCAGTTTCTCACAATTTTTTTAACATGTGTCATGGGCCGTGGTAGAAGTAAGAGAGTGTAAACAATTAGGAAAAATAGGTAAGATAGTAATTAGTTCATCACAAATTCTCATTTGTGACGGACACTATCCGTCGCAAGCTTAGGACGGATACCATATTCTCTCACAAAATACCCATCAAGGGTGAGTGGAGAAGCACATGGGGGGTGCTCACCTTGTCCCCTCTACCCATTTTCTCTCACAAAATACCCGTCACAAGATCCGATCCGTCGCAAGCAAGACCTATTGTTAATTCATTAGCAAGATCATGGAGGGCCCTAGCTAGTTACAAATTTATTAAATCCTTCAACCAATAAGAAAGCTTAAAAATACTCAGTTTTTATATATAGAGGGATATTAGCTAATCATTCTATAAATTTTTGTTGTACAAAATAGGTCCATTAGTCGGCATATCACCAATTTACTATAAACATCCTTTAATAATGAAATGTGTGCATCATAAGAAATCTATATACATAAAACAACACAAATTTTTTTTTTTTTTTTCGATATATATTTAGTAGTATTCCATATATTTTCAACATTATTTTTTCTTACAAAAATTCTCCATCAAAATATCTCCGAGTGGAATAATTCTAATCTATTTGCTTTATTTAATTTGCATTTTTTTCGACTATTTTATTGTAAGGTATCATGGTATCTTCTTTATATAAAAGCAATAACATTTAGGCAACAGTAGGACTTGCTTAAGACGGGTCGGATCTTGCAACGGGTATTTTGTGAGAGGAAATGGGTAGAGAGGACAAGGTGGACACCCCCCATGTGCTCTCCACTCACCCTTGATGGGTATTTTGTGAGAGAATATGGTACCTCCGTCTTAAATAAGAATTTGTGTTTAGGCAAATGTTATTGGCTCCTGGTTTTGTGGAGGTTAAAAATCAAACTTTTTTTTTGAATGTAGGACCCCACGTTTTCTTGTGGAATTTAATTTCTCTCTTTCATAACTTTCATACTCCCTTATAGTTTTAGTAATTGTCATTACAAATTAAAGTTATGGAAGGTGGGCTCCTAAACTTTAGGTGAATTAATTTCTTTCTTAGAGCCTTTGCAAGCAATATATACATACACAAATCAATAATACTTATAAGTAAAAAAAATATATTTTATCCATTCAAATGAGTACATCTAAAAGTTTGTTAATAATAAAATTAAAAATATACATTGAAAAATAAGAAAAATCAACACTTAATAAAGATAGAAATTAAAAGAAATAAAATTAAAAATATACTTCAAAAAATAAGAAAAATCAACCCTTAATAAAGATAGAAATTACAAGAAATAAATAAATAAATAATAATATTAAAAGAGATGTCCCAAAGTTTTAAAAAAATCGGAAAAGGCGCAATCCATATGAAATAAATATTGTATTAAACAAGTACTATATTGTGTAAAAAAAATAAACAATAACACAATTGATAAAAATATTCAAATAAGTATTAGTTATTAAAAAAATAAAAAGAACTTGAAAAATGGATAGTGAAACAAAAAAATAAAAGGTCAATATTATGGATTGTAAACATACTCTAACAAATTAATTTGGCAAGAGTTAAAATTTTTAAAAGAGTATGCTATAATTATACATCGTATATATCATTCAATTATCAGTTGAGAACATTACTTCTAATTATATTCGTATTAATTAACATATTTTGCATATTAAGATTTTAAAAACAACCCGTGCATTTTTTTTGCACGGGACTAAAACTAGTTATACATAAAATAAAGTTGGATATCACAAATTTATTAAAATAAGTTTATGATCTATTAAAAGACGAGTTGGTCTTTTTTAAGGTCTTATATGTAAAATTTCTTTATTTGCTAGGTCTTATGCATAAAAGTTGGACATGACGAATTGTAATGAAATACAATATTTTTTATCACAAATTATAGTGTTAGACGAACCATTTTTAAAATAACTATTCCTTTAATGTTGATTCTTGAGGAGCCTTTTACACATTGAAACGTCTTAGAAGATAAGACCGTTTCACGCAATATTAGCCCCCAAATAAAAACTAAAACTCTGTAACTATACGATCTAAAATACCGTGCATTCGCACAGAATCTACACTGGTTGTTAGGATTTGACTCCGTGAACTTTGGTTGGTTCTTTCTGTACCATAATGAATGAATCATTTCAATAAACAATCTGCATTGATGGTTGGTTGAAAGTTGAATTGAGAGCAAAATATAATTATTTATACAATTATACCCTATTAGGATTATATAGAATATAGCCAATACATGAAACATCCTCAATACAATAGTATATGTAGAATAAACTAGAAATAAAAATGTGATACGTATGGTATACTCCATAAACTATAAAATTGAAAAGCATGGTTAAGCTAAGAGGCCTCTTCCAGGGAAAAATTTCAAGAGCTGCGTAGTTGAGTTATTTTCGAGGACTTCAGTATAATAAGTTTGAGCATTTCCACCATTTGCTTTTACGTAAATGATTAGCCTATACTTTGTACTACCTTGATCATTTTGAGTATCACCATGGAAGATTTGCACCAACTCAAACCTCGCCGTTTGTTTCTTGTTATATTCCGACACCGCGAATTCAGCAATTCCCTTCACATGAGGATCGTTGATGTTTGCTATACCATTCAATTCACTGCTGTTGTCGCTGATCTTCAACGATCGAGCATTGATTATTGAGACACCAGCTGCCAAAACAAGTACAAGAACTAGAGAAACAATGTTTTTTGACATGTTGATATTAATTTGCTGTATATGTGATTTCACTAGTTAATTAAACTTGATGATCTTTTAACGTTATGAGACGTTCTATTATATAGCTGAAACAGATAGCATATTACTGAAATATGTTATTAGTTAAAATAGGAAATGAATAAAAAAATATAACCTTCTATTTCTACATCGGCTATATTTAATGTGGTATTGTTAACATGTCGGCCTACATTATACAGCTACTATTATAAGTTATAAATACTTTTGACCAGGAAGATAACGGTTCGCACAATGATTAATAATGACTATAACGCCAAATGAAGGGTGGCAAATGGTTTGCTCAAAAACTAACAACGATATATGAACGGTGACTCCTTGTTCACACAACGAGTCACAATGAAAACAATGACTAATAAAGGAAATAACTGAAATAAATCACACGAATTTAGTAATTAATGAATTGAAATATATTTTAATGAAATATTTTATACCATAAAGCTACTGATTTCAATCTATAAATTTTATTCAATTTTTGTTGTCACTACAAATAACAATTATTATAATTTTGTCTTTATACAAATTATGGGTCAGTCATTATCTAATTATATCAACATCAGTAAAAGAGTTAGCGATTTATAGTTTTTATATTTTAATTAAAATGTTACAGTATTGTGTTTAGTGAAAATAATACAATTTGATAAAAATATTAAACTTAATGAAAAGATAATAATTTATTGAAATAAATTGTAATTATTAGTTTCCTTATTTAGAGAATAAACTTAATTGTCATTAGTTTCCTTATTTAATAGCGTGCATTTGGGAGGGAAAATGTTAAATATCGCTTTTTCTTTTAGTATATAGGGGATGGTGTTTGCAAATAATAACTAAATGGGTTTGGTCATTGGTGTGGTGGTTGCTCACCTCATAGCTTAACCATGAGGTCAGAGGTCCGTTTGATCCCTTCTCGATCATAAGAATTAACGGTTAAGCAAACTCTTTAGCTAGTCATTTACCTCTTCGTGAGCGCATGCACTCACGGCAAGGGGATTATACACTCTTGTCGACGGTGAACACTCCGATTTACAACGGAATATATTTGTATATTCATACTTCTCCAATTCACTTTAATGTTTTTGGGGAGATATTAATTAACTAGGATGATAATATATACTGTAGAGAAAAATGATAATGGGAGAGAAAATGTGGGGTGATATTTAAAATGATTTTTATTATTAAATACTCCGTATAATATAATTTTTAGTAAAAAAAATTGGTAAATTTTTTATCCGTGCTTAATAGGGGCTAATTTATTACGAGTGAAATTTAAAGGGATGATTTACACATAATAGTTATGTTATGGGGTGAAAATCAGAAAATGTAATAGTTATGTTATGGGGTGAAAATCAGAAAATGTACACTCCCGAAATAAGTCCCGCGGTATAATTGGTGTAATGGTGTAGGATTGGTCATTGGACAACCATGCTATTTAAATTGTATAGCATCTCAGTATTTACAGTTGGTGTAGAAATGGACACACAAACTTTTAAAATGTAATATTGCCATAACATTTTTTTTTTGGTTCAAGTACTAATGTACGCAGTGGCGGAGCCATGATGTGAAATTAGGGGGGCGAAAATTTTTAGGGGGGTGAACGACTAATTTTATAAGCTACATTTTAAAAAATTTCAAAAATTTAATTTAAAACTTTAAAATTTTCATCCGCTGGGGGGGGGGGGCGACCGCCCCTGCTAGCCCCCCCTAGATCCACCACTGAATGTACGTATAAGCAAAGTAAAAGGCCTATTAAACTTGAAGATAAAAAAAATAAAGTTGAAATATTCATTGATATTGAACATAGCTCATACATGAATCATCCTCAATACGACACCCTGAAGTAATATAATGCGATAGAATAAACTAGAAATGATAAGATGTGATAGTACAGTATAGTACTAATTGTATATATTGTGATTGTGATTGTGATTGTGATTGTGATTTGTGATCGATGTTCAAAACCATATTAAAGAGGCCTCAAGGAAGAGGGAAAAATTTCAAGAGCTCCTTAGCTGATGACATATCTTTTTTTATCACTTCAGTTAAGTAAGTTGCAGCATTATTACCACCATTTACCTTCACAGAAATTATTAGCCTATATGTTATTAGCCTATATGTTATACCATCTTCAGTTTTAGTGTCACCCTGGAAGATTTTCACCAACTCGTACCTCGTCGTTTGCTTCTTGTTATATTCCGACACCGCGAATTCAGCAATTTCCTTCACATGAGGATTGTTGATGTTCGGTATTGCAATCCAGGGATCGACGTTGTCCTCATTGCTCTTCACTGATCGAGCATTGATTATTGAGACACCTGCAAAAATAAGTACAACAACAAGAGAAAATACTATGTTTTTTGACATATTATTTTGCATTTTATGATTTGTGTGTGACTACAATAGTAAATCAACTAATTGAAACTTGATGATCTCTTAACGTTATGAGACAGTCTATTATATAGGTTAAACAAATAAGATGTTAAAGAAACATATTGTCATCAAATCTGATTTATTTGTTTCTCTTTTATCTTCCCCAAGACAACTGTATTATCTATAATTTGATGTTTTTATATAGAACTTTATCATAAAAAAATAGAGTCAGTATATATATTCGGTAACATATTGTAGTAAAAATGGAAAATGAACTAACAAGATTGAATCAAAAAATATAATCTTCTATTTTAACATAGGTACATCCAAGAAGATCTCCACATTATATTAATCAATATAACGGTGCAATGTATGCTTTTAAATTTTAATGAATCACCGTGACAAAAGTCAACAGGTTCGAATATCCCTTCTCTATATATTGTACACAAATAAGATCATATAACCAGATGTATATGAACATGGTACACCCAAAACTAATCTAATTAAGCTTATATGCAATCTTTTCGAGCTTTTAAAATTTTTTAGTTGCATTTTAATTTTTTAGGTGTCAAAAGTAAAATCTACGGAGTAATATTTTGAGTTTCATTATAAAATTTTGAGTTTAAAATTCATGTAAAGGCGCTCAAATTCTTTTCAATAAAACTCGTAAAATATACATATAAGCTCAACTTCTTTATTATAAAGCTTCAAATTTATACTACCAGTTGTATACAACTGGCTGTATAACCTATTAATTGTATATTGTACTTGCCTTTGCCCTTGAGCCTCCTCTGAGTCTGAATTTTATGTCCGTTTTTTGTGCCTCATGTTGTGTCTCACGTCCTTAATTAGTATTTACCGATTTACTGATTTACCGATATAATGCACTTATTTAAACTCATTTATCACTTATTAAATGAGGTAAGGAATTAAAGATTACGATGAATTTGCATAAAACCATCTTTTTTTAGGGTTGTAATTGAAATATTCGAAAGAAACTTATTTTGACATGCTCAATGAGAAATGTTGGTATTTTATACCGTAGTTTTATATTTACTTGTACGTTATTTACTTATTTTAATATCGGAGTATTTAAGAGGCTCGATGATTGTTTATCTTTTTTGCAATCCTTGAACTCGATCCCGGGAAATCCGGTTATGAATATGAACAATCTCTTAATAGTTGAACTAACTAATCAGTCATGAATTTCAAGAGTCTAGGCTAGATCACTGCTACAAAAGGTCACTAGTGACATGCAGAAATTTGCAACTAACGGATAAAAAAACTTTGATTAATATATCCTTTTATTAATCAAATAATCTTTCCTAAGAAAATTGACATACATGATATTAGTTACCACTACCAGGAAAAAAACTAATAAGAGTCCTAGATGCGTAATCATCTTCGACGAACACTCCATAATTGTACTCCCTCCGTCCCGGTCATTTGTTTACCATTTCCATATTTGGGTGTCTCATTCATTTGTTTACCTTTCTATATTGGGAAAACTTTTGATGAGTAATTTCATCACCCAATGGGACTATTGTCCACTTGTCATCTTATGACACTACCCACAAATGGTCCCCTCCCCTTTCCTTGGTCTTTGTGCCAAAAGCAAAGGTAAACAAATGACCGGGACGGAGGGAGTAATTATTACCCTCCGTTTCGACGACAACATATAGATGATATTTAACGTTATATTGATATTGAACTTCACCCTTAACGACCCTTACCAGTTTAAAGGATTTGCTCATTGTACGGCCGTACTCTGACACCGCGAATTCAGCAATCTCGACGAATCTAGGGTCAGTGACGTTCTTTATGGGTTCCCATCCACCAGATAGATCATTAACGTCGGCCATCGTCACACGAGCGTCTATGTTTGAGACATTGGCAAGGATGAACATGAGAAGTAGAGACGCTAAGACGGTAGCCGAAGAACCCTGCATTTTAATGTCGTTGTATTTGTGCAAGTTTACAATAGTTGATAATATATCGATTTTTTGGGTTCAAACTTCAGAAACCAGGTGTCTTTATAGCCTACAAGGAACAAATGCGATTCTGTCACTAGTCACTACTTATCTAAGACGGATGTAAGGGGTCAAATAATTAGAATAAGATAAAAGTAGGATGCATGGTAATAAGAAAAATATTTGTCTTATATATGCAACTAATTATAAGATGATATTTGACTCGTTTTATTATTAAAATAGATAACTTCATATTTAGGGAGATTGACTATTATCGTTAAGGTAGAATATCATACAAATATTTCACATTTATTGTCCTCTTCAATTTTAAAGAAATATATGGCCTGTGGTGGTTTTTTTTTTTTTGATTTTTCAGTCAGAGAAGATAAGCATATTAGTCCATATCCTCGTATATGGAATATATTAATTTAGGGATGTAATTGAAATCTTCAAAAGAAAATTATTTCCATATATATACCTAATGATGATTAACCGTTGATACAAAATCTTCTTTAATGTGGTTAGTTTTCTTACATAATCTTACGAGAAAACAAATAATACACCGTGTATGGTTGCTTCAAAATGGCCTTATTTCAACCTTCTTAAAATTTGCTTACCTTTATTTTAACTTTTTTTTTGGGTCTTCTTTACGTTAAATAAGGGAACGTGTTGTAATTCTCCCTTCGTCTCGATAATTTGTTTAACTTTGACTAAGATATTCCCGGCAATGAATAAAACATATGCCAAAACTAGTCTGCTATCTAAGAGGGAGGATTATACGGCTCAACTTTCAAAGAAACCCAAGTCAAACGGCAAACTAAACACAAATTTACTGCAGACTAAGCCATAATAATAATAAAAAATGGGCTGGTGTTTTTGGCCCAACTTTACGAGAAAAAGGATTATACATCGGAGGTACTACCTCACAGCAGTATGATTTTGAGTTTTTGTGCATTTTTTTCGAGCTTTTTAAAATTTATAAATTAAATTTTAATCTTATATATGATGTTTTTTTAGTGTTATTGTAATTTTTTTTAGCTTAATGTTTAAATTAATAAACTAAAAAAACTTTATAGTAAAACTATGCTATACTCAAAAACTTTATTGTGTAATGCTCAAAAACTATATTCTATGTGGTAGTACCTCAGAGAGACAATCCACTTACTGCAACTTTACCATGCTTATGTCCGGCAATTTGATAACACTATATCTTATTCACTGTTTTTTTAAAGGTTGTCCTCAACTTAAAATAACTATTAAAATAACTATTAGTGTGTATCACTATAACCCGT
Organism: Heliosperma pusillum; assembly: GCA_022085475.1. NCBI lineage: Eukaryota > Viridiplantae > Streptophyta > Magnoliopsida > Caryophyllales > Caryophyllaceae > Heliosperma > Heliosperma pusillum. The sequence goes on along the minus strand of JAIUZE010045405.1, from coordinate 705,224 downwards.
TAAAAAATGCACGGAAACAAACCCATTTGATAATAATTTAAGAACAAAAAATAATCGATCAATCCCAAGTACAATATTGATTTATTTTTATTTTAAATACATCTTAAGATAAACAAATTATTAGGATTGGGTATTGAATTTTTTAAAAAAATTCTACTTGGTTGTATACTTGTATTATAATAATTGGTTTTGTCAGTCTTTTTTTTTTATAGAATTAGGACTTATCATTTGTAAATAAATTGATCTTTTACTAAAAACAAACTAATTTATCGTAAAAAAAATGAAACATGCCGGTGAATAATTTCGGAATAAGATTATTTATTTCTGTATTACGAAAACTTTCTGCGTAAAAACGCAGATAACATAACAATGTTGCATGCTAGGAAATGAATAGCATTGTCACAAATCAGAAATAAATTAGTTACTTGACAGAGCAACAAAATTTAACAATTCCAAGTATTTCCAGACTTCAAATACAGTTGTTTCATAAGCTTTTGTTTTTCCCATATCTTTCGCTTCGAGGATCATTCGATATTGAACTCCTTTAACCTTTATATATTCACCCTTGTTAACCTTGACGAATTCCAATGACTTTCCGGTATTCTTATTGTTTTCGAGCACCGCAAATCGAGCAAGGTCGACTATGTGAGGATCGGTAATATTATCAACGGGGATCCATCCACCAAAGACTGCGTCAGTGCTTGAGACACATGCAATGAAGATTAGTAGGACAAAAGAAAGTGAGATTGTTGAAGAAAAAGTCTTCATTTTTGTAATGGAATATTATTTGTTTTGGTTGATCATCTTTTGGAATTAACAAATGGTGTATTTATAGTTTATAGTCTATACAACTCTACCCTTTTATTATCAAAGAATTGATACATTTCCTAAAATGTTTTTTCTTAATAAGCAATTAAATCACATTGATCACAAGCTAGTGATATAGTACTAATTGTCTAATTCAATGCAATAATCTCTCTAAATTATCAAAGAGTAGGGAAGGACTATGAGTCTATGAGGTAGAAGTAATTTATGATTGTGTACATTTAGGCCCTGTTTAACAATCTTCGGATTAATTTTAGTATAAGTAGGTTGTAAAAGCAGATTTTAAATGACAAGGTTTATTAAAAGTTTTGATTAACGTGGTTTATAGCATGTTTGGCCTAATATATTAAAAGAATTTTTTGTTTCTCAAGTTAAATTTTCTAAAAAAAATTTTAAACTAGAAGCACCTTCTATTTCTAAGAACAAATTGATGAATACTTAACTTTTAAGAAATTCATTTTAGCTTTTGCAAACTTCGGTGGGTAGACAGTTAGTATTTTAATTTTTTTGCAAAAAGAACTTTGAAAAATTAGGCCAAACATGGTCTTTTATTTATGTTTATTACATTACTTACTGAAAATGCTTTTATTATATTACGGTTTTTCTAACGTGTACCCTAAGGTAGCTTTTATTATATTACGGTTTTCTAACGTTTACCCTAAGGTTACACATTAATAAGCTTAATATGGAAGGATTTACAAGATAATATCAAAAAAAATGTTGTTACTCTACCATAGTTAATGAGAATATTTTACTTGTATAAATATGTATAAACGATGTTTCTAACGTTAGGAAAACCGTATTATATTTTACTCATTTCTCTTAAGTTGAAGCTAGTGTAGATCCCGAGCTAAAGCTCGGAATTTTTGAGATTGTTTATTGTATAGGAGTGTCCTCAACTAAATTAGCTATATATATAAACTAATTATACTTTTTAATTTAATATTATAATATAGTAATTATGATTTATGAGTTCAATTTTAATTTTTTAATTTCAAAATTAAAATCTAATAATTGAGTTTATAAATATATAGTATATTAGATTTGATTTTTATTATAATTTTTTTTCAATTTTTAAGATGAGATATGAATTATTGAATATGGATATATATGATTTGTCTAAATTTGTATAATTATGGTAAATTATCAATACAATTTTCATTTTCAGCAAAGATTACAAAATCTCAGCAAGTATCATTTTTATGTGTCATTTATGTAAATATGAACGAAATTAGCGTCATTTAAAGCAAATATCACGATAATTAATCAAGATTTCCATGTGTGGCCCCGTTTGGCTTTTTTAGCTAATTTTTGCTCATCGAATGTATCAACTAAACAAATATAGCAAAATAGTGGGCCCTACCGAGATTTGTTTAATTAAGCAAAAATATCAAAACTGTGGGCCCTACCGAGATACAACATTGTGAGCGGGTAAATAACTAAAGTGGTTTAATCTTTTAGTAGTAGGGGGATTTTAGTCAAACTAGGACAATAAACATGGAGGGGATAAAATATTTTGTTTGACTTCTACCTACCAAATTATATTATGATTAGTTTTATCGTCTTTTATAGAATTACGACTTATTATCGTTAACTAATAAAAAGATGTTTTACTTAAAAACATATTGATCTATCGTAAAACACACATGAAACACGGAGGTGAATAATATCAAAATAAGATTATTAATTGAGTTTGAGCCAAAACTTTCTGCGTGATAACATAACAATGTGGTATGCTACGAAATGAGTAGCATTGTCACAAATAAACAAAATTAAAAAGAAATTAATTGCGTAAAAGAGCAACAAAGCTTATCAATTCCATCTTCTTCCCCATTTCAAGTACAATTGCTTGATAAGCTTTAGTTTCTCCCATAACTTTAACTTCGACGACCAGTCGATATTGAACTCCTTTTACGACTTGATATTCACCCTTATTAATTTTCGCTAATTCCAGTGACTTCCCGGTCTTCTTGTTGTTTTCGAGCACTGCAAATCGCGCAATGTCGATTACGTGAGGATCCCTAACGCTCTTAACGGGTTTCCATCCGCCAACGACTGCGTCAGTGCTTGAGACACACGCTAGAAAGAATACGAGGGCAAAAGAAAGTATGATGATTGAACAAGGAGCCTTCATTTTTGTAATGGAATATTATTTGTTTAAATTAATTATTGTATTATTGTTTAGCTTGACGATCTTTCGGAATCAAGAAAGGGTGTGTATTTATAGTCTACAACTCTACGTAGAGCATTTATTTTATTATCAATGAATTGATACGTTTCCAAATATGTTTTTATTTTTTCTTAATATAGGCAATCAAATCACATTAATCACAGTTTAGTGATTTTGTACCAATTCAATGCATTCTCTTTAAATATGGAAAATATACGCATAGTTTTCTTCATCTTATTGTATGAACATGATAAGTGGCTTAGAGTCTTAGACCATGTTCTGTGTTTCGAATTTTGTATTTTGTAATTAATAATCCAAGGGGAAGCGAGAAAATGGTAGAAGTAATTACATTAACGAAATATTTTCTCCGTACATATTAGGGGAATGAGTTTGAGGCTTTTTTTTTTGTTACGATGTGGTAGTTTTCAACTTTTTTAAAACACTGAAAATTAATTATTTAAAAATTTTCAACTAAAATTAGAAGATAACTAATTTGGGTACCTCACATTTGCATAATGTCATTTTGGGTACCTCAAGTTTTCACTTAGTTTCATTTTGGGTGCCTCACATTATATGGTTTCGTTTTGGGTGCCTCACATTTAAGTTTAGTTTCATTTTGGGTGCCTTTTTTTTTTCTTACCATATTTTAAATTGATTGAAAAACTATATGTTTCATAAATCAAAGCATATTTAATATTAGTATACTAATTATATTAAAGGTTTACATTAATTATATTAAACTAATTATAGAAATAAGTTGTTTTAACAATGATTATATTTTTAAAGGTTATATTAAATTGACTTTTAATTATGTTTGTAATTTAAAGTATTAAAACTAAACCATTATATAGTTAGGTTTCCCCTATTGTTATAAAGGGGAAGGTTACGTATGGTGTATGTTTAGATGAGATTATAATATAAAGCTTACCTTTCACCAAAAAAAAAAAATTAAACCATTATAATTATTATTTCAAATATAATATATAAATATTAACATTTCAATATAATTCTTGATTTATCTTTGATGCAACTGACGATCTGTTCGGGTTGGGTTTTGACCTTAAACTAACGAGTTGTTTCGGATTTGGGTCAGACTGTTTGTGGGTCGATATTTTTGGGTTTTGACCCTTGGAGAAGCGGGTTGAGTTAGCACTTACTCTTTTTTTTTGTATGCTCAGGACAATTATAATCCGTAGCACTTGAGCACTATCTCTTGATTTTTATTTTGGTACGTGACACTTACCTCTTAATTGGAGTAGAAATAACTCACCTTAAACCATGAAATAAGCACGTCTTGAGACTTAACCGACGTTCAAGCCTAGGGGGAGTGTAAAATGGATGGTTATGAGGGGGCAAAATAACATAACAATTGATTTACGAGTTGTTTGATTACGTTATTGTCGTGTTTAAAACCGTCTAATTTTGTTATTTTTATTAAAAGAAAACGTCTTTTAAAAAAACAAAAAAAACTAATATTTTTTAGAAAGAGATTAGAGAGAGTGTAAATAGATGGTTATGAGGGGCAAAGTTGGAAGTTCAATGCTAATCGTCGACGTTATTTAGTAATGTGTTGAATTATATAGTATGCCCCTTTCTAAATTGGTATTGGTCAACAAATAAAAATTTGAGGTAACCAAAGTAAAACTAAAACTCAAATGTGAGGAACTTAAAATGAAACCATATAAATGTGAGACACCCATATTGAAACTAAGTTCAAACTTGAGGTACCCAAACTGATATTGTGCAAATGTGAGGCACCCAAAATGAACTTATGTGAAACCTTGGGCACCCAAACTGAAAATTTTCCTTTATAAAATATAAAAACATCAATATTCCAATGAAAATTTCTTTACGATAAATTCTCATTTAGGACAAATATTATCCGTGTTAAGTTTAAGAGGGTCAACACATATCAAGTTGCCTAAGAAATATCAAAAGTTGTCTTTTTGACCCGTTTTAAGATTTACGAGAATATTCCGTCTTAAATTAGAGTTATTGTTTCTTTATAATTAATTATTATGATCTTTTGGTATAACTATTATATTGTATTGTACGTATACGAAGATATATCTAAGATATTTTAAAATTTAAAATTAATTAGCAGTAAGTCTTTGTTAAGATGGATGTATCCGTCTTAACATTAAAACGGGTCAAATATGATCTCACTTGTGCATGTAAGACAAATATGTTGCTTTTCTATATACATTCTGCTTTTATTTTATTCTAACTACTTGACCCTTCTTAAACTTTAGATTGATAGTATCATCATAAAAGATTTTTTTTATTATTAATTAGTCAGTACTTACTCCCACAAATTATAGAAATTGCAACATATACTTTTTTACAAGTGTTATGTACTTAGCCCGTTTCAAGCTTAAGTTTACGAGAGATAGAGTTGTCTTAAGCTTAAGACGAGCTTGAGAGAGACTTACTAATATGTGCGATCCATGCGCATGTAAGTATATAATTATTATTGTCCCATATAATGGAGTATACGGTTCAAATCAAGAGTTTGGTAAATTCAATAAGTCATATATGTTGCGGGTTGGTTATAATAAGCATACTTTTCAAAATGAGTTTATGACGCCATATTTATTTTAAAGAAAAACTATATTAAATAAATATTTATATTTTAATCATATTCTTATTTCTTTTATATATTGATACAATTATAGAAATCATGTTTTTTTAATGATTTTTTTTAAGTTATTGAATGATATAAAAGTTATATAAAACTAATTGAGTTTGTATTTTAAAGTAGTATAACTAATAATATGACTATTTTTTAACTTTAAAATAGATTATATAAATATTTTATTTTTTAAAATAAATGTAATGACTTAATGTCTTAAATTCACATTTAGGACAAACTTACATTCGACCCAATTGGTCTAAGGACAAGATTCTTCTGATTTGACCTTGGCAACTACAAATTGGGTCGTATTCAAATTTTAACGGGTATATAGTTCATTGTTTAACCTTACAAATAAAATAACCAGAAAGTGCATTAAGTTTTATAATATTCATAAAAAAAATCATTTCATTATATATTTCGAGAATTTATGCAGCTTCTCGATTAGCATGTCAAGTAGGAACTGACATAACTATCAAAAGGATAAATCATATTTTAACGAGTACTCGAACTATCAGACATAATAATTTAAATTCTCGACGAATATTCGCCAAACATTTGGAATTTACGCATGTAATTTATAATTCAAATTTAAATTCTTAAATATAACTTTATGCAAAACTCAATCATATTTATACAACTTTTATAATAATCTTTTTTCTATTAAAACACAAACATTTAAAGACATTTGGTGAAACCACCACATCATGTACACAAGGGCCCACTAACTTTCTAACTTCATTTAATTAAAATACATCTTATAAAATATGATTAATATTTACAAAATGATTTATGCATTAAATTTTTTTATTTCCATATTTATGAATAATTCCAATGAAAATTTAGTATACGTTTGTTTTAGTATCATTAATTTTTTACCAAATGTAAATTACAGATTCACTTTATATATTATTTTCCTCACTTTTACACAAATTAGTAAGAAAATACTCATGTAATTAAAAATACTCTCCTTCAATTGAAGTATGATATAATCGTAAATTGGTGTTTATTATTCATGTAAGCTTTATTGGAAAATAATATTAATAATAATATAGATATACTTAAAACTTAAATCATATAATATATTTATAACCATACCAGGCCAGTTTTCAAAATTATAATTAAAAAAAATCAACAAATTAAATTACAGTTTAATGAAGTGAATACTAGTTGGTGATAAACTATCGATTTATTAAATATTCACTTTATTAAAATATAGTTTATTTTAACACAATCAAACGAGTTAATTTATAATATTGGTCATGTCGGAAATAAGTCAGGTGACTCGCGTCAGAACATGCTCAGAAGCAGGTCAGAGCTGCTGTATGCTAACCGTCTTACAACTGAAATATATAATTTGTCAAAAAATAAATCAAGTTTGTTATTATCGCTTTAATCATATTCGTACTTACATCACTTCTAATGTAGTAATTATAAACATCAAGTTTTTTATATAATTTTTTAATTCATGATGTTTTGTGTTTGATACAAGAGTGTTAATGTATTGGGTTTAGTATTTTATATGAAGTATTCTATGTTTGCGACTGTGAATTCCAAAAGTTAACATTATTATTTATTTATTTATTTAAATATATGATAAAAACAATGTTCGAAAAACAAACCGTGCAATTTGCACGAGGGTAAAACTAGTAATGTTTGAGTTACATACCCGTGCAATTTGCATTGGTTTAAAACTAGTTTAATTGTATGGTGGGGTAGTGTATTTGTGTGATACAAGTTTAATTATATGGTGGGATAGTGTGTTTTCTTAATTTTGTATTAAAGTGGAAGGTTATTTTCTCTCTAAATCTTGCTTATGTTGGCGTTGAAATAATTTGGGTTGGAGGAGGAAAATCTAGGGATTCATTTTCCCTCCCTTCCAAATCCCTTAACCTTCATTTTGCTAACTAAACAATGGATTTCTCACCCCCTTCCTTTCCCTTCAATTCCTCGTATCCAAACACACCCTTAGTGTTTTACGCATATGACTTAACTAGGTAGTTATTTGAAAAGGAGTTTAATAGATGTTTCTTATTAAAAAAAAAAAGTAGTCGATATTAGGTCATTAAGATAATAAGCAACTTTTCCCTACTGAAAATAAACTTTATAATGTACTACCTCACACCAATGGGCTATGACCTACCTAATCCATCTATTGTCTAAAATTACGATTATTAGATTGGTCCATGATCAAATTTGGACCCTTGCAAAAATCAGCTGAAATCAGGAAATGTTTATAACCCAAACTCATAAAGGAACGAGCATGTGGAATTATGCGAGTCATTTTTCTTTAGAATACAATGCTTTTGCCTTTGTTGAAAAATAATTTAGGATTGAAGAATGAATAAGAACAAATGTTATGTTTGACCTAAATACATACGAAGTACAACTTATTTTTTAATTGGAACAGACAGTCAAATAAGAAAGAGTAAACGCTAGTCCAGTACTGAATAATTTGCTAGAATGTAGGTTCACATCACCTCGTCTTCTCCGGTTAAGCGCTCCGTAAATGTTTCACCGGGGTTACCATCATTTGGCAAAATAGTTAGGAACTAGAAAGTGGAGTTGGCCACACTGGAAGCGCAAGTGAGAAGGAACCACCAGAGAGATCCAAGCCTTTACAGCCTTTAGGAACTTTATAGATTATCTCCACCTTCCTTGTCGAAAAGTTGCACAAAACAATCCAACGATGAAAGAGCACATAAATAACATCCGGAGTAGCGGGATGGAAGCCTATCGCATTCCCAAAAAGTGGCGTATTGTTAACAAATTCCGACATGTGAAGACCGCAAGGAATCCAATCGTACCCCATGATGCTGTGCCTTAAGGACCACCAGGGACCAGTTTTATCCTCTTCAAGGACCCAAACTCTATATCTTCCAACATCTTCATGGTCACACATGTACAATTGTTCATGGAACACACCAAAGAATGAAACCGAAGTCACCAATGATGGAGGCAAAGGGAGGGAATGACACTTGATAACATAACTGCTTGTAGCACCGTTGACATCAACAAAAGGATCAAAGCTAATCAACCCGCCCACACAACAGAAGTAGAGTTTTCTGCCAATATAAAAGAGACTACAAGTGGTAATTAATTGACAAGTTATCGGCAATGACAAAACTACATTGTGCCAGATGCCTCCATTATTATCCGAAAAGAGGTGTGCGGAAAGCTCACAGACAGACTCTGACGTGTAAGGGATAACGACAACACGATAATGATATGCATCATTTGGACCTAGAGTGCTTGTATTGCTAAAGTAATATGGATCACAGATTAATCCGGTATAACTGGTAATTCTTTGAATGTGCAGTGAGGGCAGCGCAAGGCATTGCCCAGTTTGCAGATTCCTAATGTAGAGCTCAAACTTGTTACCTTTATGCATATTATACAACACCAAGTCGTTACAAGCTCCAACAACAGTAAGAAAAGGTGGTAAGCCTCCCTTGACCAACCTAGGAAGACGTCTCACGGTCACATTTTGGGGATCGGATATTGGATCATTGAAAACAATAATCAATCCTTTCCAGGTATCTCGCCACCTCTTACGGAACACAAGACCGAAAGTTCGATCATTCATCATTTTTATCCTAAGTTGATCATACTTTGATGAGGCCCCGTTATCAGAAGGGCAAGTAGTAATCTTTCTACAACTAGCTTTACGATTGACGAATCGGCTAACAAAGTATGGCTGGGAGACGATTGCAGACCAACGCTTGCACACAGAACTGCACATAATAGCAGTTTTGCTAGAGGGGAGTCGACATAAAACTTCCATTAATAGCTCATCTGCTAAACCATCCATGTTATTGCGTTTCTTACGTTTCCTTTCTACTTCATCAACCATTGTTTCACCTAATATTTTTTAACCAAAATATCAAATCAATTCATCAAAATATCAAATCAATTTATCAAAACCCCAAAAGCTACAATCAATTTTCATCATCTATATAATTACTAGAAATATCATGCAAAACCAAAATATCAAATCAATTCATCAAAACCCCAACAGCTACAATCAATTGAATCCAAATTTCGTGATTTATATCATTATAATTAATAGAAAAAAAAAATAATCTTATCACATTAAAAACGAGAAGAAAAGCCTGACCTTGTGCGAATTAAATGGTTGATAAAGTTTATTTTGAGAAGGAAACAATCCAAAAAAGTATAAGTTAAGTTTGGTTTGGTTTGGTTAGAGAGGAGACAATCGGGGGAACAGTGGATGACAAAATTGATGAGTTGTAGGTATAAATACTTGCGTGGTATTTCTTTCCTTACTCGAATTCGGTGATTTCTCGATCGGGTGAAAACCATCTCAAGTTCTCAACCACTCGACCAATTATTACTTGAGACGGTTTTAATATAAGACGGGATGTCTTAGACTCCTACTCTAGTCGTTGAGAACTTGAGATGGATATATTGTCGATAATAAATCGTAACTTTGATATGTTTCTCTCATTTATTGTAATGCGACGGGCATCATCCGTCTTACACGCTTAGGACGACTCAAATATTACCCCTTAATAAAAAGAAAAGGGTGTATTTGGAAATTGAGCAAATACAAATACTCGTAATTTTGGTGGGGCTAGTTAATGAAAATGCAAAACTTATTGTGAGGCATTTAAATTTGACATTCATAATTGTTAATCCTTCAATTTTGATCATATAATTTTATAAAATACTTATTTTAGGTGATTTTGGAAGTATCCAAATTGCAAAATAAGATACAAAAGTATTTCCTTCAAACAAATCATGGATTGCATAATAACAGGCAAAACTCTTAATCGACATTAATAAAAATTCACGGAATACATTAAAAAATGTGTACAAATTTCATATACTAAATGTTATATCACGTGCGATACCCTGTAATATTACTAACTATAGTTGAAAAACCTGTGTACGGGGATCACATTATGATCATTAATATTTTGTATGATTAAGTCTAATTTTTCGATATAAAAATAACGCTACGAGTGAAGGGTTCTGTAACGATTTACAACTGATTTGAATTACAAAATTCCCACAATCTCATGCAGGTTAAGTATTAAGATTACACAAAAGGGTGATTAGCAAACTTACTTGGATGCGGAAGAATTCCAATAATATGCTAATAAAAAGAAGTATAATAAAACCTAAATCGCAGCTTCTTGAATAATAATATAATCTGTGAGACCGTCTCACACTAACGCCTCAAGTGTTGCGTCTCTACCAGTATTCACACAATATGAGTGTGTAGGCTAGTACAAACTTTATGGGCAATTTTCTTCCCTCGCCTTGAGATTTTGCTTTCTTGAAAAACTCATAATAAAAACTTTCATCTATATCTCTTTATATAGGGATTTCAAGGGAATCCTAGACCATCTAGGATTAGGAAAGTATAAAAAGAATAATAAATATTATTCTTATTCATTTAATAATTAATCAATATTAATTATAATATTGCTCAAAACTCATCTAGTGTGTGACCATGTAGGACTAACTAATACTACCCGAGTCCCAACACATTTAGGACTTAGACTACAAGCGGCTCCTAGCAGAACATTGTAGCCACATAGAATTAATCAGTTATACAATATTACGGACATATAGACATACTAACTCCTCCAGCTAGTTCCTTCTTCACACAAACAACCTGAATTGCTATCAGGTATGGTAGGTTCAAACTAGGTCCATATTCATCAATATGAATTCAAATGTCGTTATTTATTCCCGTGCACAATGCTTGACCGTAATTTAGTTGTATATTTAAGGTATAGTTTGGTTGACCACTGTAATTAAACTCCATACGGAAATTTTTTTCATGGGACCTAAACTCCCTCATGAAAATTCAGGTGAATTTAACAAAAATATTTGGTTGTATATGTAAAATCCAATTTATATGAGTTTTAAACTACTTATAAAGGGATAGGTAATTTAACTCCTCCATTATGAATGAGCTGAAAAATCATGGGTTTAATCCGACATTTTTCTATTTTCACGTTTTATGAGAAGCAATCAAACGACACCTTAATACAAATACTTCATATACTATCATATCCTATTATAACTATAGTGTATATAGTTGAGGATTAATGTAAGCAGGTATCCTTTACTATAGTGTATATACTATCATATCCTTTAAGGTATCATTTACTAGAATTAATGTAAGATCGCCACATCATCACTTTTAGTTGAGGATCAACTATTTACATTTATTGGTTGTTCATTTGGTAAAGGATAAATGATTTTTGGGCCAAAAGCTACCCTACATTTAAGGGTATTTGTAATTAAAAAGAGTAGCTTACATTAATTATTTTTGTTTTTAACTAACTTTTTTTTCTTTATGTTTGGTCAATAATTGCCTCTGCCAAGAGAATAGACTGTTGGAGCTAGTGTCCTCCAGTTAGTGCAATAACATAAATAAATCTCTGTAGGTTCACAGGGTATACTTTGTATAATAATCAGTTGATTAAACGTTTATCAATAACGGTTGGCTTGCTAGATAAGTTTGACGTTATTGTCATACAGATGGCGGTGATCAACTGGTCCCTAAAAGTCACACCTATAGGATGTGTTTGAGAGATGTGATTATTTGAGAAAATAATCATATTGATACCCTATTATATGACTAAAAGGTTAGTCAGTGTAATTGACTAAAAGGTTAGTCAATGTGATGATGAGACGAAAGTTAGCTGAGACGAATTAACTGTAATTCGTAAAATTGAATATAAAAAGTTATATTTAATTATAGTATATAATGTAAGCTAATTAAACATAAACCGTTATAATTAATTGGCAAGTTATAAATATACGGATATTTATAATTAATGAGGTATTATAATGTCGGTCCATGTAAAAACGACGATTATAATATATTACATTATATTGGAAGCTAAAATGAACAAAAACGAATGTATCCAGATACACTCGGGTTTTCGGGTCAATGGGTAGTTATTTGAGGAGACTAAATCTCCTCATATAAAAACCAAAAAGAGCCGTGAGCAGAAAGTGAGCAGAAAGTGTAAAATTGTGATTTTGGCTTTTCTAACCTAATTCATACTACACTGCCTCCATCTCATCTGAAAATCATCACAACAGACAAAAGTTAACTGTAACTTTTGACATAAACACAAATCAAAAGTTAACAGTAATTTTTGATAACTTCTAGCAACACAAGGGTATTTCTCGGAGCATCTTGGGTGCAACGATTAGGAGGATATCTACCTTGATATCTCTGTTCTTTACGCCGATTGCTAGGACCGAAGGTTGATTTCTAAACCTTTTCTTTGTTTTCGTTTATGACTCGATAATCAAATTATTACTTTTCGTTATAATCCTATTATAATTGTATTGTGGTAATACCGATTTCTCACATAGACATATTTTATTCTTGGTTGCTACAGATTAAAAAATGAAAATCAAAGTTGAGTTCACATTTTCGTTAAGGTTAAGCAGCTTGATTGTTACATATATAACTTTAGGAGTCGAATATTTGTTGGATTACTCGCAAAAAGTTAGACAAGGCAATAGCAAAATAAGGCATCATCTAGTAAACTTTAGGAGTCGAATAGTATTGTATATACATACAAGCCGGAAACCAATGACACTAATAAACCGACATAAACATAAAAAATTAATATAATATAAGGGCGGACCTACGTGGAGTCTGGGGGAGCACATGCCCCCACCCCCTAAAAAAACTTAATGTAAACATTCACAAAGTAAATTGCCTTTGATCTAATCGTAAGAGTTTTGAGTTACTCCCTGAATACCCATCATAACTTTTGTTGTAGTAATGTTTTTAAAAAAAATTAGCAATTGTAAAACTACAACATACTTAACTATAATTGAAAAGTCCTCAATTATTTTATAGTTTTAAAATTATAGACAACTTTAATCAAATATTTATCTGAAATGAATTTTTTTTACTAGACTTAGTTACTAGAAAAACCCATAAGTTTAATTATGCAATATATGAGAAATTATTAACTTATTGAAACTACAATTCAACCGTCATGAATTTGCACTCTAGTTTATTATTTTATAAAATAAAGGCTATCTCAATCACGATGTATCAATTGAAGATGAAATTTGAAAATAGAAGTTAAGTATATCATCGAAAGTTCCAGTTTTTTTTTCAAATATATTAATAATATATACAAACTACCTACATTCGGAGTCCCATATTCGTTATTATTCATGGATGAAGAAAATGTTGTCTCTTGAAGGACATTACAACAACTAGACAACATTGATAGGAATAAAAATTGATTTACGTAATTGTATCTAAGAGTGTTGAATAAAACTTAATTAATTTAATAATTAATTATAAGATTGGTAAGCGAGATGAAATGATCTTAATTAATTACAAAATTTTAAAATAATAAGAGATACTATAAGATATTGTCTAGTTGTCTTCAATTTATTTCAGTTCACTTTAGTCCATTTCAATTCAGTGCAATTCTATCCAGCTAACTTCAGTTTAGTACAACTCATTCAATGCAGTTCAATTTACTCAATCTCACTCAGTTTAGTTAAGTTTAACTTCAATCAACTCAAAAAAAAGGGCCCAAGTAAGACAAATTTTGCACAATATAGTATTGTTAAATGAAAAATATCGCGCTTGTAGAGTTAATTATGAACACACATACTATACTAGGCGGCAAAACTGACTTACCAGAATAACTCAAACCAAACTGTCCCACATCCTAAATTGAAGTAGTGAATCTTATTCGGAATGCGAATTGTACACCCATAGACGATATTAGACCTGTCAAACGGGTTGGGCGGGTTGGGTCTTGAGTCGGGTCAGAATATGGGTCGGGTCATACGGGTCTTGGTCAGGTTCGGGTAAGAATACGGGTCAGGAAAAAGTTTAGGACGACTTTTATTTTATCATTTTTTAGCCGCAAAATCATACTTTTTAAAATAAAATAATACTCCCTCCTAGTCATTCATTTCTTCCCATTTCCCTTTTACACAAAAATTAAGGAAATGAATTTGGACCACACAAAACACACTACCCCACATACAAATGAATTTAGACCACACAAAACACACAACCCCACATCCAAAAAGGGAAAGAGGGAAGAAAACCCGACTTACCCAATAAGGAAAGAGGGAAGAAATGACCGACTAGGAGGGAGTATTTAATATTAATAATATAGTTATATTCAATACTTAGCGCACTTATATTTAGATTATTATAAAATCTAAAATATTTTGATAATAATTTTATTGTTTAATCTTATAAAAGTTATATAAAGTTAATTTTTAAATTAATTTTTTTATTAAAATATTAAAATAATTATTTTGTAATTTATTATTTCTAATATAATATTAAAATATTAATATAATAATAATATTCTTCACTTATCTTTTACCCAACAAGTCGGTTCGGGTCGGGTCGGGTCTATAAATAATAAATTTCGAATTCGGATCATTTCGAATCAAGATTTACGGATGTTTGACCCTAGAATACCGGGTCGGGCGGGTCAAATTTCCGGGTCGGGTCAATTTTTGACAACTCTAGGTGATATCTATATATATACGCTATCTTCCTTCCCTGACTCCCATCCCGAGCATAAAAAAAACAAACAAATTCAGAAGGTTTGTAAGCTTGGGTGACTGTGTACTACTACCTGCATATTAAACATCAATGGCGGACAACAATAATTTCCTTCATCACGATGACACTTCCAGTTCCAGCAACAACTCTGACAGCGATGTTACGGACGTGTCAGGTTCGTCTCTCTTTCTCTTGTTTCATTTTCTTGATTTTTATTTAATTTGTTTAATCTGTTTTAATTGATATATATGTATATTTCACCTGAGTATTTACATGATAATCTCCCTGCATTAATAATAGGATGAAAGAGTAAGTATTTACCATTGACTCAAGACTACGAGTTAAATATAGGCTGACACGGTTATCTTTGACACAGTATTCAGGATTATTCAGGGTTTTCTTGCAATCATACTTCTTGATATTATTCATGGTTTTCTTGAAATTATTCATGGTTTTCTTGAAATCATACTTCTTGATATTATTCATGGTTTTCTTGAAATCATCCCTATGTTCTTTTATTATCCTTTGTTTTCAATGCTTTACATGTCGTGATATTCGACTCTACTGCATCCGGTTAGACGGAGGACCGACACTATTAAGAGTTGGAACTACCGGGGTTATACGCATCCCCATTGACAGACACAATAATTGCTGTTTTCTTGAAAACATTTCTTTTTATCATTCTCCTAATAATTACTCTTCTACGGAGTACTTTTTTTTGCAGTTGAGCAGTGCAACTACTTCATGTGGGGGGATGATATGATTCGCATTTGTGACGTGGTTGATGTGTTGGTCACTCCAGACATGTCGGTCACGTACCGAAGACTCTTTGAGGTCCCTACTGATCACGAAGGTGGTTGGTATTGGCTGGCAACTGAACTGGCTTACATGTATCTTGTGTTAAACGATCTGCCAGAAGGAACCCACCCGATCTCCAGGGCATCTCTTAACCCTTATAACTGCTGGCCAGGCAGGTCGGTTCAGTATTGGGACACCAACCAGGGGCTCCTTAGGTACCCAACCATTGAGTGGGATGAGGTTCGTACGTCGCTAGGTGAGATCCACCTCCTTGGAGGAATAGCAGGGCCGTCTCTGAGTTTTCGGGGGCCCTGTGCGAAATTTTATAACGAGGCCTCATCTAAGTATTGTACAAATCATTCAAAAAACTTCTTCCGATATTTTTATTTGGTACGAAAAATATATATAGTACCATTACGTTTACAAAATTGTGAAATGTTTTGTCGTTGAATATTTTCTTTTACGAACTTTTCATTTTATTTTAGACGAAATAAATATCTCATTTTTTTAAAGTTTTAACTACCCGTATCAAATTAATATAACATCTATTTTTCATAATCAATAGTACTATAACCCTAACTTTAACCCATCTAAGTAGTCCTTAATAAATTTCTCGACTTTTAAACATAAATTATCTATCATTTGTTTAAGTGATATGAAAGTAGTTATTGTTTATTAGAGATAGAGAAAATATATGTGAAAGTTAAATTAATTGGGAACATATAAAAAGAAAAATATTGCTTAATGTAAAAAAGTGTTATTAGAGAAAATCAGAAATTCTTATTTCAGACCGAGGTATCCGACGGATACCATATTCTCTCACAAAATATCCATCAAGGGTGAGTGGAGAACACATGGGGGGAGCCTACCTTTTCCCCTCTACCCATTTCCTCTAACAAAATACCCGTTGTAAGATCCGACCCGTCTTAAGCAAGACCTACTGAGAGAAAATATAGGTGGAAGTTAAAATTAAAAGGAAACAATTAAAAAGAAAATACTGCTTAATGTAAAAAAGCATCGACCATTAATGATTAAGTGGGCCCCACAATGTAGAAAAAAACAAAATGCTGACCATTAATGATTGAGTGGGCCCCACAATGTAGAAAAAAACAAAATGCTAGTGTTAGGGTTTGAATTCGGATGGCTGGCAGGAATTATGGATCACTTTACCATTTGCACTACTGAATAATATTGCTTTTATTGGTATCAATAACTAAATAATATAACAACAGTAACCAAATTGGGCCCCGAAAATTTGGGGGCCCTGGGCGCACGCCCCACCTGCACTCCCTAATAGCCGGCCCTGAGGAATAGAGCATTGATGATTCTGAAGCCGAAAGAAACTAGGCAGAAGATAAAGATGAAGCTGCGTTTTTTCTGCAATTAGGTATTAATATAGAAACTTAGCATACATAAGCCTAACTTGATATATTGATTAGTTGTGTTGATGCTGTTTTGACATCTAATGTCATTGTCTATGCTGGAGATAAACATGAATAAGCCATGTGTGTTGAATATGGCAAATGTTAGTTTACTTGGTTAGATAAGTATGATTGTTGCTATGTTAGATATACTCTAATACTGGTTACTAAACATTGATCTGAAATTCGTCTCTTTGTAAAAACAGTATCTTTTCTGACATTAACAGAATGGTAAGAGATGTTGGAAGGAAGACGGTCACTGACCTGAACTTTATTATCTTTTTCATGTTCTTTAGTACTAAAATGTTGCTTCCTTCCCCTTCAGCATTCACAGTTTCTCTGTTAGAATTCAGCCTTAAAACCTGAACTGCAGTATATTTTGTTTTACTCTTGAAATGTTCATGAAATTCAGCCTTAAAATGTTCATGAAATTCATAAGTCTATAGGTTAACCACAAATTAAACCAATAGAATTCCAAGCATTTGAAGCGGACAGGATGGTACTGTTCTAAGCAATGACCCCGTTTTAATAGATGGTGAGGAGCAATTCCCCGGCTTTCCATGGCTGTCTAGATTCATCATAGCCCCATATAAGGGTTTCATAGGTCTTAAAAGTGTACGATATCCGTAGACTCTCATAGCGTGTTCCTTCCCTATACTACACCACCCACTGATTATGGTAGTGGAAATTACCACATTTTGTTAAATACCGGATTTACCCATGGCTGTCAAGAGTGATTCGGCCTTCTCAAGTCCACCAGCGCTTACATTGCCATTTGTAAGGATGCTGAATGCATGAGTGTCTGGTGTTATTTCGGAATTCTGCATTTCAATGAATGTTTCCTGGCACTTGTCTATTAATCTTGCTGAGCTTCCTGCATTCATGATTGTGCTAAATGTTGCCACATCTGGCTCCACCCTGAATTGTTTAATTAAAATCTATGCCTAGTACTCCAACTATGTGAGAGAAGCTGACAGTGTTGCGTATGTCGTAAGAGTTAGCCTATGTCCTTCGGACAACTCTGGTTTGCGGTACATCATCAGAAAGTAATGTGGTACCCACTCTATCCTGAAAATGTACCAACAGCAAGATGAGTATTGGTCGATCGGTCTGCCTTTTGTCTCAATGTCCTTCGTTTAGTTCTAAATATGGATAATTAAGATCGTACCAGCCTTCTATAGCTCATATGCCTAATTGCAGCGATTCAAACATTGTCAATTTGTTATCCATCCAACATGTTTGCCCACAGGAACAGAATTAATGAAATTTCTCTAAAATAATACTCGTAAAATCAATTAACTCAAGTGTGGTCACAGTTTGATTATCTAATTAAACTGTACAACTTTATGTGCATGTGTAGTTACTAGAAAATTTTATTCTTGTAAAATACTCCCACAGTCTCAACCACTTCCTTTCACATCTCTAAAGCTCCAAAATTACCCAAAAATAATCTGATATTCTTAAAATCTAATCCAATTCAAAGTAAAGATGGATTGATTGCTTGAAAACTATACGGATAACATAGGATTCAAACATCGTGATCAATTCAATGTAGAAATACAAACAAATTAATGAAACACCCTAGCATGGAATAAGTCAACAAATGACCGGGACGGAGAAAGTAACATATCCTATTGAACCAGGTAAGATCGGATGTATTTTCCGTTTGTTCGTTTGAATGTTTGATTAAATTGTAGGGATTTTGAATTGTGATTCAACTTTTTGTTTTTCGTTTGGAGATTTTGAATACTTGACATTTGTTGTTGTTTTCTGTACAGAGCTAGAAAAGTTCCCGCTGCAGAGAATAAAGGTGGAATATCGTTAATGATTTCGATATCGGGAAGTCCCTTGGTAGAGGAATTTTTGGGTATGCGTTCAATAATTCAATCTTTGGTTTAACCAAACAAATGTTTTAGTGTGTTGTATTTTTTATGTGGATGTTAATTGATTGTATATTTGCCTTCTTTTACTGGCGTTTCATCGTTGATCTATTGCTTTAGACATGATTTAGTTATTGAATAAATGTTTATGAAGATGTAAATGTGATTTAGAGTTGTATATCACTAAAGGATTGTTTACTTAGGCAGACATGGTAGTTGCTGAGCTAGGCAAATCAACTTACCCAAGCGAAATTCCGGCAGGATGAGATTTATGGTTTCTTACATGTTCATGTCCCTGTGGAATAGGAGTTGCCTTGAGTCTGAAATACATTACGATTTCTTGTGTGGATTTTTCCTGTTAGTAGTGAAGTATGTAGAGCATGATGCAAGTGTCGACATTTAGAGCTTAGGTAATCTATGTTACAAGTTTCTACAAGGGTTCCCTCCTTTCGAGGCAAAGGAGCATTCAGAAACGTACAGAAGGTAAAGTTTCATAACAGCATCAATCCATCAGGTTTTGCTGTCATCATTCCTATAGTTACAACTTAGAAGCATTACTTACCATTAGTCTCAATCTAAGCTGGCTGCATTTAACATCTATGCACGATAGTGTTAGCTGATTTGAAGTTCCCCCCGAGAAACAATAGTCTCTTCAGCCAACCCTACTTGTGACTTGTGAGACATTGTTCGTATTTAGTTTGTCTTGTGTGAATAAGTGAATATTGCTAACACGATCCGGTTGATGACTCCTACCCATATTGTAGAGGATTAGTTACCAATTTTTATTTGGAAGACCTTTGTTAATTGATCATCGATTGATGGCTGTTCGCCGAATCAAATTTAATTGATGTACGAGTAATTTATTTCGATTATGAATTTGTGTAGAAATGGTTGGATACATGAAAACTGTTAGACTAGATGTTGAAGAAAGGAAACTTCTTTCTGCGGGTTACAAGAATGCGACTGGTGCTCGGAGAGCTTCTTGGCGTATAATGTCTTTTGATCGAGCACAAGGAAGAATTATTAAAAAGGAAATGTGAACCATGTGAGGCTCATCAGGACAGAATCAGCTTGGAAATGACCCACCCAAAAATGCGCCCAAACTATTCGCAAAATCCTCATATCAACTAAATTGACCGTACCCGTGACCATTTATTTACTCATAACAATCAGCCTTAGAACATATAATAAAGTTGACCCCGAAATGATCAGATCCCATATTAACTCAACCTGTCTGTTATAATTGATTTGACGGGTCTAGTCAGATTGTTCTAAATTTCTTCTATGCAGAGCTTGTCATTTGGCCAAACAAGCATCTGATGAAACCATTGCAGAATTGGACGCAATAGTGAGGAGCCATATACAAGGATGCCACTCTCATTACTCAGCTATTAAGAGATAATCTCACTATCTAGACCTTTGGTCTGCCTGAAGATGGAGGTATATGTTTCGACACTTCTACTAATAATGCTCCTATGTTAGTGAAATATAGAGTATAGACCACCAGTTTAGTAACTTGGTGCTCCTCGTACACCTGGGACACCGTCTGTTAACCGTTTGTCCCCCTTTTGGGTTTAAAAAATTATAAACTGTATTTTTTGTTTAATTAGGTGTAAGATTACAAACTTACCAAAAAAAATGGGCAGCGACAATATACTATGCTTTATACATTGCCATTTGTGTCTTGTAAGTATGTGAGGGCGACTTTTCAAATGAGCTTCTAATGCATAAGCTCTCATGCAGGTGAAGAGAATGCTAAGAACGGGGAATCCAAACCAGAGCAATCGTAACCAGCTGAGTCTGAAGTTAGCAGTTGAATTGTGGGTTATGTGACGTAGTCTCAGTTCAAAGTATCTATATGGGTACATACATCTCCAAGAACTGGATACCGTTATTTTGACCAAAAAAAAAATAGTATCTTATAGAACTACAGGTAAGGGAAACGAACAACAAACTGAAGGTAGCTCCAGCACAAGCACGTGCTATTGTTAAGGCTATAAATTAAGGTCAAATGCAAAAAAGTAAAGCATCTTATAACAATGGACCTCAAACCCAACAAAATCAAGCTAATTCAAGAAGGCAGTTGCAAGTTAGTATAATGGATGTTAGATCTTGCTTTCATAAGCGTTATAATTTCGTATTTCATGTTGTTTATGGAACCGCGGTTCTTGTACTTTATGAACAGTGGGTTCTTTTGCTGTTATGCAGTCGTGCCTTGAAGATGAACTTTACATTCTATGAAAATGAATGAAAATGAATTTCTTTTTTCAAAATTAATGTTTCTTTTCAAAAATGCAGTCGTGCTAAGTGCTAACACATTCTTTTACCAACGGACATGCGAATTAGTGGTTTTCGGATGGGTTTAGCCTTTGTAATTTTTGGAAAATACATTGTTGAAGCCAGCTTTTTTAGCGAGTCGGACAGGCTGGATCTTCTAATGACTTAACGAGGTAGTTATTTGAAAAGGAGTTTAATAGATGTTCTTATTCAAAAAAATAGTAGTCGATATTAAGGACTTAAGATAATAAGCAACTTTTCCCTACTTAAAAGAAACTTTATAATGTACTACCTCACACCTATGGCGGGCTGAGAACACGGGACATTTTTTTGGTGAACTGGGATGGCGGGTTGGGCCATACTGGGCCGGGCCAACCCGCAATTTTGGCCAGCTCTACCTATGGGCTATGACCTACGCCACGGCGCCACCTACCTAATCATCTATTGTCTGAAATTACGATTATTAGATTGTTCCATGATCAAATTTGGACCCTTGCAAAAATCAGCTGAAAACAGGAAATGTTTATAGCCCAAACTCATAAAGGAACGAGCATGTGGAATTATGCAAGTCATTTTTCTTTAGAATACAATGCTTTTGCCTTTGTTGAAAAATAATTTAGGATTGAAGAATGAATAAGAACAAATGTTATGTTTGACCTAAATACATACGAAGTACAACTTATTTTTTAATTGGAACAGACAGTCAAATAAGAAAGAGTAAACGCTAGTCCAGTACTGAATAATTTGCTAGAATGTAGGTTCACATCACCTCGTCTTCTCCGGTTAAGCGCTCCGTAAATGTTTCACCGGGGTTACCATCATTTGGCAAAATAGTTAGGAACTAGAAAGTGGAGTTGGCCACACTGGAAGCGCAAGTGAGAAGGAACCACCAGAGAGATTCAAGCCTTTACAGCCTTTAGGAACTTTATAGATTATCTCCACCTTCCTTGTCGAAAAGTTGCACAAAACAATCCAACGATGAAAGAGCACATAAATAACATCCGGAGTAGCGGGATGGAAGCCTATCGCCTTCCCAAAAAATGGCGTATTGTTAACAAGTTCCGACATGTGAAGACCGCAAGGAATCCAATCGTACCCCATGATGTTGTGCCTTAAGGACCACCAGGGACCAGTTTTATCCTCTTCAAGGACCCAAACTCTATATCTTCCAACATCTTCACGGTCACACATGTACAATTGTTCATGGAACACACCAAAGAATGAACCCGAAGTCACCAATGATGGAGGCAAAGGGAGGGAATGACACTTGATAACATAACTGCTTGTAGCACCGTTGACATCAACAAAAGGATCAAAGCTAATCAACCCGCCCACACAACAGAAGTAGAGTTTTCTGCCAATATAAAAGAGACTACAAGTGGTAATTAATTGACAAGTTATCGGCAATGACAAAACTACATTGTGCCAGATGCCTCCATTATTATTCGAAAAGAGGTGTGCGGAAAGCTCACAGACAGACTCTGACGTGTAAGGGATAACGACAACACGATAATGATATGCATCATTTGGACCTAGAGTGCTTGTATTGCTAAAGTAATATGGATCACAGATTAATCCGGTATAACTGGTAATTCTTTGAATGTGCAGTGAGGGCAGCGCAAGGCATTGCCCAGTTTGCAGATTCCTAATGTAGAGCTCAAACTTGTTACCTTTATGCATATTATACAACACCAAGTCGTTACAAGCTCCAACAACAGTAAGAAAAGGTGGTAAGCCTCCCTTGACCAACCTAGGAAGACGTCTCACGGTCACATTTTGGGGATCGGATATTGGATCATTGAAAACAATAATCAATCCTTTCCAGGTATCTCGCCACCTCTTACGGAACACAAGACCGAAAGTTCGATCATTCATCATTTTTATCCTAAGTTGATCATACTTTGATGAGGCCCCGTTATCAGAAGGGCAAGTAGTAATCTTTCTACAACTAGCTTTACGATTGACGAATCGGCTAACAAAGTATGGCTGGGAGACGATTGCAGACCAACGCTTGCACACAGAACTGCACATAATAGCAGTTTTGCTAGAGGGGAGTCGACATAAAACTTCCATTAATAGCTCATCTGCTAAACCATCCATGTTATTGCGTTTCTTACGTTTCCTTTCTACTTCATCAACCATTGTTTCACCTAATATTTTTTAACCAAAATATCAAATCAATTCATCAAAATATCAAATCAATTTATCAAAACCCCAAAAGCTACAATCAATTTTCATCATCTATATAATTACTAGAAATATCATGCAAAACCAAAATATCAAATCAATTCATCAAAACCCCAACAGCTACAATCAATTGAATCCAAATTTCGTGATTTATATCATTATAATTAATAGAAAAAAAAAATAATCTTATCACATTAAAAACGAGAAGAAAAGCCTGACCTTGTGCGAATTAAATGGTTGATAAAGTTTATTTTGAGAAGGAAACAATCCAAAAAAGTATAAGTTAAGTTTGGTTTGGTTTGGTTTGGTTAGAGAGGAGACAATCGGGGGAACAGTGGATGACAAAATTGATGAGTTGTAGGTATAAATACTTGCGTGGTATTTCTTTCCCTACTCGAATTCGGTGATTTCTCGATCGGGTGAAAACTATCTCAAGCTCTCAACCAACCGACATATTATTACTTGAGACGGTTTTAATACAAGACGGGATGTCTTAGACTCCTACTCTAGTCGTTGAGAACTTGAGATGGATATATTGTCGATAATAAATCGTAACTTTGATATGTTTCTCTCATTTATTGTAATGCGACGGGCATCATCCGTTTTACACGCTTAGGACGACTCAAATATTACCCCTTAATAAAAAGAAAAGGGTGTATTTGGAAATTGAGCAAATACAAATACTCGTAATTTTGGTGGGGCTAGTTAATGAAAATGCAAAACTTATTGTGAGGCATTTAAATTTGACATTCATAATTGTTAATCCTTCAATTTTGATCATATAATTTTATAAAATACTTATTTTAGGTGATTTTGGAAGTATCCAAATTGCAAAATAAGATACAAAAGTATTTCCTTCAAACAAATCATGGATTGCATAATAACAGGCAAAACTCTTAATCGACATTAATAAAAATTCACGGAATACATTAAAAAATAAGTACAAATTTCATATACTAAATGTTATATCACGTGCGATACCCTGTAATATTACTAACTAGTTGAAAAACCTGTGTACGGGGATCACATTATGATCATTAATATTTTGTATGATTAAGTCTAATTTTTCGATATAAAAATAACGCTACGAGTGAAGGGTTCTGTTACGATTTACAACTGATTTGAATTACAAAATTCACACGATCTCATGCAGGTTAAGTATTAAGATTACACAAAAGGGTGATTAGCAAACTTACTTGGATGCGGAAGAATTCCAATAATATGCTAATAAAAAGAAGTATAACAAAACCCAAATCGCAGCTTCTTGAATAATAATATAATCTGTGAGACCGTCTCACACTAACACCTCAAGTGTTGCGTCTCTACCGGTATCCACACAATATGAGTGTACAAACTTTATGGACAATTTTCTTCCCTCTTAGTTCCCTTGAGATTTTGCTTTCTTGAAAAACTCATAATAAACATCTCCCTCTATATCTCTTTATATTAGGGACTTCAAGGGAATTCTAGACCATCTAGGATTAGGAAAGTATAAAAATAATAATAAATATTATTCTTATTCATTTAATAATTAATCAATATTAATTATAATATTGCTCAAAACTCATCTAGTGTGTGACCCTATAGGATTAACTAATACTACCCGAGTCCCAACACATTTAGGACTTAGACTACAAGCGACTCCTAGCAGAACATTGTAGCCACATAGAATTAATCAGTTATACAATATTACGGACATATGGACATACTAACTCCTCCAACGAGTTCCTTCTTCACACAAACAACTTGAATTGCTATCAGGTATGGTAGGTTCAAACTAGGTCCATATTCATCAATATGAATTCAAGTGTCGTTATTTATTCCCGTGCACAATGCTTGACCGTAATTTAGTTGTATATTGAAGGTATCGTTTGGTTGACCACTGTAATTAAACTCCATACGGAAATTTTTTTCATGGGACCTAAACTCCCTCATGAAAATTCAGGTGAATTTAACAAAAATATTTGGTTGTATATGTAAAATCCAATTTATACGAGTTTTAAACTACTTATAAAGGGTTAGGTAATTTTACTCCTTCATTATGAATGAGCTGAAAAATCATGGGTTTAATCCGACATTTTTCTAGTTTCACGTTTTATGAGAAGCAATCAAACGACACCTTAATACAAATACTTCATATACTATCATATCCTATTATAACTATAGTGTATATAGTTGAGAATTAATCCTCCTATATATAAAAGTTGAGTTTTTTCCAGCCTTCCTATTGGCTGGAAAAAACTCATCTTTTTTCCTATTTTTTTTTGCAAGTGGGATCCACACAGTTTACAAAATATTTAATTTCCCTCTTTCCTCCCACAATAACTATTTACATCTTACTATATAATTATGACTATATAACTATGATTATAATATGATGGCCTATCATATAATATTTCGTATGACTTATATAATATGATTTCCCGACTTATACTATGCTAATCAGGAAAAAAAAATATAACAATCAACAAAATTTAAATTACCATTTCAAAAATAAAATTAAAAAAATATTTACATTCCAAAAATTATATACAAAAAATACAAATTATTACAATTCCCATATAATTCGTATACTATTATACGAGTACATGTTTTGAACAAATTGAAAGCGACTAAGGTTACTAAAAAAATAACACATACACCATCTATAAAAATCATGGGCTCACAATAATAAATTGAATATTGATCGAACAAAAAATTGACATAGAAATTGACAGTAATTATATATTTGTTTAATTAACATATTTCGAATATCATAATTTTAAAAGCAATTCGTGCATTTTAGCACGGGTATAAAACTAGTGTAAGATATCCTTTAAGGTATCATTTACTAGAATTAATGTAAGATCGCCACATCATCACTTTTAGTTGAGGATCAACTATTTACATTTATTGGTTGTTCATTTGGTAAAGTTAAAATGATTTTTGGGCCAAAAGCTACCCTAAATTTAAGCACAAATTCTTATTTAAGACGGAGGTATCCGTCTTAAGCTTAAGACGGATATCATATTCTCTCAGAAAATACCCATCAAGGGTGAGTGGAGAGCACATGGGGGAGTGCCCACCTTGTCCCCTCTACCCATTTCCTCTCACAAAATGCCCGTTGCAAGATCCGACCCGTCTTAAGCAAGACCTACTGAAATTTAAGGGTATTTGTAAAAAGAGTAGCTTACATTAATTATTTTTGTTTTTAACTAACTTTTTTTCTTTATGTTTGGTCAATAATTACCTATGCCAAGAGTATAGACATATTTTATTCTTGGTTGCTACAGATTAAAAAATGAAAATCAAAGTTGAGTTCACATTTTCGTTAAGGTTAAGCAGCTTGATTGTTAGACCATCCCCAAGTAGAGGTCGCGCTAATTAGGTCGCGATTCGATTTTACTCTTAATCTCACTTTATTTACCTTGACCTACTTTTACTCTCCCAAGCAAAAGGTCACGACCTAGGTCATCAACCCAATTATCTTTTCACTTTACATCATTCCCAATCACTTCTCACCTTCTCTACCCCACTTTTTTTTAGTGTTCACCAATAGGAAGTGTACACATAAAGGTCACAAATATGGTCAATTTGCTTCACCAAAGGTCACAAATTGACCTTCTATGGCAAAGGTCACAAATTAGCAAAATAAGGTCACAAATTAATTTTGATTAATTAGGTAATTAGCATGAGCAAGCAAGGTCATGACCTAGCAATTGACCTTGCTTGGGGATGGTCTTACATATATAACTTTAGGAGTCGAATATTTGTTGGATTACTCGCAAAAAGTTGGACAAGGCAATAGCAAAATAAAGCATCATCTAAGTCTAATCTAATATTGTATATACATACAAGCCGGAAACCAATGGCACTAATAAACCGACATAAACATAAAAAATTAATATAATATAAGGGCGAACCTACGTGGAGTCCGGGGGAGCACATGCCCACCCCCTAAAAATACTTAATGTAAACATTCACAAAGTAAATTGTCTTTGATCTAGTGGTAAGAGTTTTGAGTTACTCCCTGAATACCCATCATAACTTTTGTTGTAGTAATGTTTTTTAAAAAAATTAGCAATTGTAAAACTACAACATACTTAACTATAATTGAAAAGTCCTCAATTATTTTATAGTTTTAAAAATATAGACAATTTTAATCAAGTATTTATCTGAAATGAATTTTTTTTACTAGACTTAGTTACTAGAAAAACCCATAAGTTTAATTATGGAATATATGAGAAATTATTAACTTATTGAAACTACAATTCAACCGTCATGAATTTGCACTCTAGTTTATTATTTTATAAAATAAAGGCTATCTCAATCACGATGTATCAATTGAAGATGAAATTTGAAAATAGGAGTTAAGTACATCATCGAAAGTTCCAGTTTTTTTTTTTAAATATATTAATAATATATACGAACTACCTACATCCGGACTCTTATATTCGTTATTATTCATGGATGAAGAAAATGTTGTCTCTTGAAGGACACTACAACAACTAGACAACATTGATAGGAATAAAATTCGTGCTCCCACCTTCGGAATCCTAGGTCTGTCAATGTATACTATGTAGCTTCGATGATGTTTGAAGATATAAATTGTTATTAATATACTTAGGTGGGGTTTCAGAAACTAAATAGATTAATAAATCAAGATTTCTAAAAATATAATATTCTATAATTTTTTAGATTTGCACTCTAATCTACATCTAAATTATACTTTCTATCTTGCACTCTAAGATATAAAAGAAAGATCATTTTGTGATTTTCTATTAGCCGCTTAATTTAAGGAGAATGAAAAGTAAATGAGTCCCGTAATTATTTTCACTAATTAATTACTCTGTATCTTCTTTTTGTTATATCAATTTTTTGTTTACTTTTTGGTTGGTTGCTTATTTTAAAGAACTTACCCCACTTATTGAGTTATTTCTACTTTACCATTTATTTAATTTGTAATTATACACACTTCTATTTGAATTTATGGTTATACAATCTGACTGATTTTAATACGGATTAACTAATAAGGAACCATGTATTTAATGTATTATTAATTATGGTTAAAATGAGTATTAGTTTTAGAATTATGTACTAATGTATACAAGGAGTAAATAGTGTATAATGTGATATAACTTTGACCATAAATTCTTATTTAAGACGGGCGAATCTGTCTTATAGTTAAATTTATAGTATATGAAATTTTGTCTTCAATGTACGTATTTAGTCGATTTATGAAATATTCAATATTATTTCAGTGTCGTATAATTTTGCACGGGTTTAAAACTAGTTAGAGTATAATAATTGATACTTTTAACGTCTAATACAACTAGTAAAGGGTAAAATATTGGACGCGGTAGTAGTCAACGTAATACTTCGGCTTAATTTTCACTACTTCGGCTTCTACTTACACTACACCCACATTTAATACTCCGGCTTCTACTTCGGCTTAACTTTCACTACTTCGGCTTCCACTTACACTACACCCATATTTAATTTCGGCTTAATTTTCACTACTTCGGCTTCTACTTCTTTTACTGAAAATTAACACTTAAACTACATCCGTATTTAATTTAATACTGAAAATTAAATGTGGGTGTAGTGTAAGTAATAATAATGGGAAGTGATTTATCCAAGGCGGTAAATTTATTTGTCCAAGGCAATGTCCATTTACACTGATTGCCTTGGACAATCTGTTTAATGGTTTAGATAAATCACTAGTCACTAGACATAATAATGAGACGGAAGTAGTAAAAATAGCACTACTAACAACAAATGTAATAAAAGTTGCATTAATAATGATGGGAAAAAGTATAAATAATTAGCGAACTAATCGATTTACATGAAGTAAATATTTTATAATTAATAAGAGGTAGCCCGACGGAATCGAGCACGAAACTTTTTAATACAATGATACCAGTACACCCTCATACTATAGTAGAGTATAAACGCATGAGTTTAATTAATTGCAACTGATTTCATGGGCAAGTTTTAACTCGTTAGGACTCATATGATTGACATCACACCTCATTCGATCCGCTTGGTTAAAATCAATTTAGATGTTTTCCATTTCTTTTAAGAAATGGAGAGGCCAATTTGTTAAGAGAATAGAAGAAGAATGTTGGGTTGTTGTATTACTCATTCCAAAATGCAATATTTACAGTACAATCTAAACCTTCTCAAGTTCCCAATATCACTTGGGAATACAATGACTTGGGAATACAACAAAATGACTAGGGGATACACGCACTTGGGAAGATAATGACATGGGAACACAATGACATGGGAACTCAACATGATTAGGGGATACATTGTATCCTAATACAATTCTTATAAACGGTTAAATTTTTTCTTGCAGCCATTTAACGGTACAAATTTTATCATAAAAAATAAAAATAAAAGCAAGTAAAATGCAAACAACAATATAAAATTGTGTTGCGTGAGTAAATGCAGCATGTTGGTTAGATCCATTGCTACCAAATTATCGAAATAATAATTCCCTTTTGATATTTCATCACGTGAGAGATAAGATCTTGTGTTGCGGAAAACAATAAACAAGCTAATGATCCTGGTGCATTAAAAAGTACAGAATTCAATTAGGCAAATTCGATATTATCAAAAGGCCTGGTGATTAGCATAGAAGCATATCACATGAAACCACCATACTTGAAAAACATAAAAACATTTTTCTGACTCATCATTCGAGTGGTCTGTTAATTAACATTATTTAGAGACCGTCTCACAGAAGAGGACACGTAATAACATAACAATAACATAACAATCAACATAAAAGACGTAACCGTTCTAAACGGCATGAAACGAAGTAAGGCTACGGTAACTCTCCCAAACCTTCTCATAAACGACAGCCTGATAACTCCCGACACCCGCTCCGTTTTTCGCGGTTATCTCAAGACGATAATTCGTTCCCGCGACAACCTGTGACTCTCCTTTAACCGTCTTCTCGTATGTAAGCTTGTCCCCTGATTTCTTGTTGTGTTCCGACACCGCGTACTTGGCAATCTCCTGCACGTGCGCGTCGTGGATGTTTTTGATGGGGCTGTACCCGCCTAAGAGCGCGCCACGTTTGCCGAGACCCGCTGCTGATGTGGCAGCGATCACGGCCAGGAGACAAAGGGTGAGAATTAAAACGCGTCTGTTCATTTTATTTTATTTTAATTTTTGGAAACGAGAATATTATTTGGATGAAATATATATATGAAAGGAAAGGAAGTAATTTGTGTTTGGGTGGAAGTTGGAAGGAGAGGTAGGGGTGTTTATATAGGGAGGGAATTTGGAGGGGATGCGGAAAAGGGATGGGAATGTATGTGTCCAGTTGTGGACTGTGGAAGATATTTTGGTATGAAATTGGATGATTGTGTTTGGGTCGGGTACCAGACCGATCCCAACCAAAAGCTTAAGCTGATGATTAGAATTTTAAGATCGATTTTATACTCTAATGTAACTTTAATTATGCCTCTATATTACTCAAATAAAGTGTGGGTGTGGGTCGATGGTGGTCCGGATGAGATCATAAACATTGTTGCGTCCGACTTCATGTCGGTCCTCGTTTAAAAAAAAAAAAAAGAAATAATAATAATGGGTTGCGCTACAATAATGGTGTAGCAAGGGTATAATGAATGTTGTGGGTAGGACTAGCAATAGGCAAGTGGATAGGAGAGGAGATGAAAAGAAACGTAAAGAAAGACGAGTAGATGGCACAACAAACAACGGGAGCAGATTTGATCATTGACTATTTGACTCTAATTTATGATTGTTTGGTATGGGCCTCCATTTCACGTGATATGGACGATGCTTCCAGTTCGTCCCACGCCTGTATTCATCCCAGTCTTACTTGCGACGGGGCGATCCGTCGCAAGCTTGTGACGGGTATTGCTCTCCTCACAAAGAACAAGTGGGAGTGCAAGTGAAGAGATCCATTTGTCCCTCACTTGCCTCCCCACTTGCACTTTGTGAGGAGAGCTTGACCCGTCGCAAGCTTGCGACGGATCGTCCCGTCACAAATGAGAATTTGTGATTCATCCAACGTACATCGCTATTTTCCCTTTGACTTTCTACGCCCAATGGTCTAATACCATCAAACTTTTCATTCATTTATTTACCGATTAAAAGACCACTTTTAAAAGATCAGGACGGGGTATATCCGTATTTAATAAACACATCTTGTATACAGGTCATCTCCTCTTTCTGAGAGGTGTGTAAGAAGACAAGTGATGATTTATTTAGTTCTTCACTTACTCTCTCACTCGCCTCTTATAACAGTTAGTAAATAAATTATTCAAATGCTTTTTTTTTATGTTTATTTATAAATAATATCAAATAGTTTATGTTAAATATCTATTTTAAACGTTTCCAATTCTATCATAGAAAAAACTATACATGATCTTAACTAGGATTCATTGTTTAGTATACGTTGTTTTAAAACTTAGTAGGTAACATTTTTATATTTTTAAAAAAAAATTAAAAGCATGTAAATTTCAAAATAAGTACTATCGGTATAAACCACAATAAATCCTCTTTAATGGACACGAAAAAATTATTAGCACTACGTTAATCAGTTGTTATGTTTTTTTTTAAAATTCTTCATAGTTACATTTACCTTTAATTTATCTTTTCAATTAAATTAGCATTAGAATTGAAATGATAATCATACGGAATTCGATTAATAACACGTTTATCAAATTAGGGACATAGATAAAGTGGTAGATCGTGAAAGAGACAAATGTCAAATTGTCTTTTAGCAAACCATGTATTAGTCGCATTACAATAAAAATGAGGGGATTCAAACTTAGAAATTGTTGTTTACAATAACTCTATCTTAACCACTAAACAAAAACATCTTTCATCAACGTGTCAAATTGTCAACACATGTTATTAGAGCCATTGAGTCATATATCACGTGATTACCACTTAAGATCACACGGAACGACAATCTACGTTTGAAAATATTCCTTTTTTTAAAATAAAAAAATGGTGGAAATAATATGCACTATACATACTTTCCTATTGATTGAATAAAGTATTAGTGTTTCAACTATTAAGGTCTTGGTTATAACTTATAACTAGAGCTCGCCACGTGCCGAACTCACCCAGGAGCTGGCCAGACTCACCTCACCAAGCCCTTAATAGTCAAGTAGTTGATTGAATAAGAAATACACGACATTATGTAATCTAGAAATCATCTATGGACTCTAAATTACCAACAATAAGTATGGTTTAGAACGAAATATTAAAAATTTAATTCTAAAACGGATCTAAATATAATCACATGGTCATAATAACGAGAAATGTTCTGAGCAAACTTAGGAAATAAATGAGATACGAGTACATTTGACATGTTTCTTGTCTAAATAAATATGTCTGTCTTAAATAAAAATTTATACGGATTACTAAATTAGAGATCAACTTATTCATACGATGTAGTACATTCATATGATAAAATCACTATAAGTGGCGTGTTTGCATTGTGATTATGGTTAATGGATTTGGTTTTGTTGGAGTTGTGTACTTGTGTATTTATAGACATCGGCTTAAATGGGGTTTACCGGTTTAATTTAGGTCTTTTCGATTCACACAAATTATCGACTAAGTCGATATTAGAAGGTCTATTTCATTAAAAAATATATATTTGTTGCTGATAAATGAGTTGTATTTTCCACATTATAGTTCAATCTCACCGTGTTAAATTTTGTTGATTACTCCTTTAACTTTTTTTTTGTATTTCCATTTGCTTTTTACAGTGAGCGTAAGTTTATTGGAAAATAACAATCATTAATATATAATGCTAAATATTTACATTTATTATGAAACTAATTTTCACAAAATATTATTTTCAAAAAAAAGGGTAATATTTATTTATCGCAAATTACGGTCAAAGTACAATATTTGAGATCGTAAAAAAAAAAAGCAAGAAGAAAAAGAATAGTTATGAAAGTGATTAATGTTGTTATTTGCTGATTGAATGTCAACATGGTTGCCTTAAATTTAAAAAGGGATACTAACATCCAATTGTTATTTATAGACGTAACGGGTCTATAAATACCTTTAGGAAAAAAATATTTTTTGTTTCCGAATATCGCTGAAAACCGCTTGTTTTCAAGGTTATTATCCACGTTTTTCAGGACAACTGGGTCTTGAAATAAAATGTCTCTAAATTCGCATTGTAATATCTCTAAGACATATAATAATGACTCAGGATAACGAAATTGGCATATGATGAAATAAAGATAGTTTGGATACCTTAAGACCACTTTTCAGACCTTGTTTGTATTAGAGGAAACTAGTAGTAATATCTGTTATTACGTTGTTTAAAGAGAAATATTAAAAATCAATTGCTATTTATAGACGTAACGGGTCTAAAAACACCTTTAGGGAAAAAATATTTTTGGTTTCCGAATATCGCTGAAAACCGCTAATTTTGAAGGTTATTATCCACGGTTTTCAGGACAACTGGGCCTTGAAATGAAATGTCTCTAAATTCGCATTGTAATATCTCTAAGACATAATAATGACTCAGGATAACGAAATTGGCATCTGATGAAATAAAGATAGTTTGGATACCTTAAGACCACTTTTCAGACCTTGTCTGTATTAGAGGAAACTAGTAGTAATATCCGTTATTACGTTGTTTAAAGAGGGATACAAAAAATCAATTGCTATTTATAGACGTAACGGGTCTAAAAATATCTTTAGGGAAAATATATTTTTTGATTCCGAATATTGCTGAAAACCGCTAATTTTAAAGGTTATTATCCACGGTTTTCGGGACAACTGGGCTTTGAAATAAAATGTCTATAATCGCACTATAATATATCTCTAAGAAATATAATAATGACTTAGAATAACGAAATTGGCATCTGATTTGAAATAGAGATACCACTTTTCAGACATTGTATGTATTAGAGGAAACAAATAGTATTCTCCGTTTTTACGTTGTTTAAAGAGAGATACTAACATCCAATTGTTCTTTATAGACGTAACGGCTCTATAAATACCTTTAGGGAAAAAAATATTTTTGGATTCCGAATATCGCTAAAAACCGCTGATTTTAGATGTTATTATCCACAGTTTTCGGAACAACTGGGCCTTGAAAAAAAATGTCTCTAAATTAGCACTGTAATATCTCTAAGACATATAATAATGATTTGGGATAGCGAAATTGTCATCTGATTTAAAATACATATATTTTGGAGACATTAAGACCACTTTTCAGACATTGTCTGTATAAGAGGAAACAAGAAGTATTCTCTGTTTTTACGTTGTTTAAAGAGGAATACTAACATCCAATTGATATTTATAGACGTAATGGGTCTATAAATACCTTTAGGGAAAAAATATTTTTGGTTTCAGAATATCGCTGAAAACCGCTGATTTTCAAGGTTATTATTATCCACGTTTTTCGAGACAAGTGGGCCTTGAAATAAATGTCTCTAAATTCGCACTCTAATATCTCTAAGACATATAATAATGACTCAGGATAACGAAATTGGCATCTGATTTGAAATAAAGATAGTTTGGACACCTTAAGACCACTTTTCACACTTTGACTATATTAGAGGAAACAAGAAGTATTTTATGTTTTTACATTTTTTAAACAGGGATACTCATATCCAATTGATATATATAGACGTAACGGGTCTATAAATACCATTAGGAAAAAAATATTTTTGGTTTTCGAATATCGCTGAAAACCGCTTATTTTCAAGGTTATTATCCACGTTTTTCAGGACAACTGAACCTTGAAATAAAATTCGCACTGTAATATCTCTAAGACATACAATAATGACTCAGGATAACGAAATTGGCATCTGATTTGAAATATAGATATTTTGGAGACCTTAAGACCATTTTTCTAACCTCGTCTATATAAGAGGAAACAAGAAGTATTATCTGTTTTTACGTTGTTTAAAGAGAGATACTAACATCCAATTGTTATTTATAGACGTAACGAGTCTATAAATATCTTTAGGGAAAATATATTTTTGGATTCCGAATATCACTGAAAATCGTTGATTTTGAAGGTTATTATCCACGGTTTTCGGGACAACTGGGCCTTGAAAAAAAATGTCTGGACACGTGGCACAAAAATCGTGAGAAACTGAAACGCAGCCTAGTACAACATCCCGAACGGCCCAAATTACAGCCTATAATACACGGTTTTCAGTATTTTTTGGCCCCAGGTCAGAAATGGCAGTAAATCACACAAACATTTTATTAGCTCAGATAAAGCTCCCACGCAAATTTTGAGCATTAACGGAGGAGATATGAGGGTGTCGGTATGCGATAAACGTTTTTCAAGGGTAACTCGGTTTATCGAGAAAATAGATAAATACGTGTTATCTGATGGTTTAATCGAACATGGTAACTTCTACCACGGCCCAGGACACGTGGTTCAAAAATAATGAGAAACTGAAACGCAGCCCAGTACGACCTCCAGAACGGCCCAATTACAGCCTATAATATACGATTTTTGATATTTTGTGGGCTTGGGTCAGAAATGGCAGTAAAACACAAACATTTTATTGGCTCATATAAAACTCCCACGCAAATTTTGAGCATAAACGGAGGAGATTTGAGGGTGTCCCTATGCAATTAACGTTTTTCGGGGTTAACTCGGTTTATCGAGAAAATGGATAAAAAACGTGTTATCTGATGGTTTAATCGAACATGGTAACTTCTACCACGTCCCAGGACAAGTGGTACAAAAATCGTGAGAAACTGAAACGCTGCCTAGTACGACCTCCCGAACGGCTCAAATTACAGCCTATAACACACGATTTTTGGTATTTTATGGCCTAAGGTGAGAAATGGCAGTAAATCACACAAACATTTTATTGGCTCAGATAAAGCTCCCACGCAAATTTTGAGCATAAACGGAGGAGATTTGAGGGTGTCCGTATGCGATAAACGTTTTTCGGTGTTAACTCTCTTTATCGAGAAAATGGATAAACATGTGTTTTCTTATGGTTTAATCGAACATGGTAACTTCTACCACGTCCCAGGACACCTGGTACAAAAATCGTGAGAAACTGAAACGCAACCTAGTACGACCTCCCGAACGGCCCAAATTACAGCCTATAACACACGGTTTTCAGTATTTTGTGGCCCCGGGTCAGAAATGGCAGTAAATCACACAAACGTTTGATTAGCTCAGATAAAGCGCCTACGCAAATTTTGAACATAAACGGAGGAGATTTGAGGGTGTCGGTTGCGATAAACGTTTTTCAAGGGTAACTCGGTTTATCGAGAAAATGGATAAATACGTGTTATCTGAGGGTTTAATCGAACATGGTAACTTCTACCACGGCCTGGGACACGTGGTTCAAAAATCATGAGAAACTGAAACGCAGCCCAGTACGACCTCCCGAACGGCCTAAATTACAGCCTATATAATACACGATTTTCGGTATTTTGTGGCCTTGGGTCAGAAATGGCAGTAAATCACACAAACATTTTATTGGCTCAGATAAAGCACCCACGAAAATTTTGAGCATAAACGGAGGAGATTTGAGGGAATCCGTATGCGATAAACGTTTTTCGGGGGTAACTCGGTTTATCGAGAAAATGGATAAACACGTGTTATCTGATGGTTTAATCGAACATGGTAACTTCTATCACGTCCCAGGACACGTGGTATAAAAATCGTGAGAATTTGAAACGCAACCTAGTACGACTTCCCGAACGGCCCAAATTACAGCCTATAATACACGGTTTTCAGTATTTTGTGGCCCCGGGTAAGAAAGGGCAGTAAATCACACAAACATTTTATTAGCTTAGATAAAGCTCCCACGCAAATTTTGAGCATAAACAGAGGAAATTTGAGGGTGTCGATATGCGATAAACTTTTTTCAAGGGTAACTCGGTTTATCGAGAAAATGGATAAATACGTGTTATCTGATGGTTTAATCGAACATGGTAATTTCTACCACGTCCCAGGACAAATGGTAAAAAAATCGTGAGAAACTGAAACGCAGCCTAGTACGACCTCCCGAACGACCCAAATTACAGCCTATATAATACACGGTTTTCAGTATTTTGTGCCCCCGGGTCAGAAACATGGCATTAAATCACACAAACATTTTATTAGCTCAGATAAAGCTACCACGCAAATTTTGAGCATAAACGAAGGATATTTGACGGTGTCCGTATGCGATAAACGTTTTTTGGTGGTAACTCGGTTTATCGAGAAAATGGATAAACACGTGTTTTCTTATGGTTTAATCGAACATGGTAACTTCTAGCACGTCCCAGGACACGTGGTACAAAAATCGTGAGAAACTGAAACGCACCCTAGTACGACCTTCCGAACGTCCCAATTTACAGCCTATAATTCACGGTTTTCAGGATTTTGTGGCCCCGGGCTATTAGTGGCAGTAAATCACACAAACATTTTATTATCTCAGATAAAGCTGCCACGCAAAGTTTGAGCATAAACGGAGGAGAATTGAGGGTGTCGGTATGCGATAAACGTTTTTTAGGGGTAACTCGGTTTATCGAGAAAATGAATAAATACGTGTTATCTGATGGTTTAATCGAACAAGGTAACATCTACCACAGACCAGGACACGTGGTTCAAAAATCATGAGAAACTGAAACGCAGCCCAGTACGACCTCCCGAACGGCCCAAATTATAGCCTATACACACGATTTTCGATATTTTGTGGCCCTGGGTCAGAAATGGCATTAAGTCACACAAACATTTTTTTGGCTCAGTTAAAGCTCCCATGCAAAGTTTGAGCATAAACGTAGGTGATTTGATGTCGTCCGTATGCTATAAACGTTTTTCGGGGATAACTCGGTTTATCGAGAAAATGGATAAATACGTGTTATCTGATGGTTTAATCGAACATGGTAACTTATAACACGTCCCCAGGACACGTGGTTCAAAAATCGTGAGAAACTGAAACGCAACCTAGTACGACATCTCGGACGGCCCAAATTACAGCCTATAATACACGGTTTTCAGTATTTTTTTACGGCCCCGGGTCAGAAATGGCAGTAAATTACACAAACATTTTATTAGCTTAGATAAAGCTGCCACGCATATTTTGAGCATAAACGCAGAAGATTTGAGGGTGTCGGTATGCGATAAACGTTTTTCAGGGGTAACTCGGTTCATCGAGAAAATGGATAAATACGTGTTATCTGATGGTTTAATCGAACATGGTAACTTCTATCACGGCCCAGGACACGTTGTTCAAAAATCATGAGAAACTGAAACGCAGCCTAGTACGACCTCCCGAACGTCCCAAATTACACCCTATAATTCACGGTTTTCAGTACTTTGTAGCCCCGGGTCAGAAATGGCAGTAAATCACACAAACATTTTATTAGCTTAGATTAAGCTCCCACGCAAATTTTGAGCATAAACAGAGGAAATTTGAGGGTGTCGATATGCGATAAACTTTTTTCAAGGGTAACTCGGTTTATCGAGAAAATGGATAAATACGTGTTATCTGATAGTTTAATCGAACATGGTAATTTCTACCACGTCCCAGGACACATGGTATAAAAATCGTGAGAAACTGAAACGCAGCCTAGTACGACCTCCCGAACGACCCAAATTACAGCCTATATAATACACGGTTTTCAGTATTTTGTGGCCCCGGATCAGAAATGGCCGCAAATCACACAATCATTTTATTAGCTCAGATAAAGCTTGCACGCAAATTTTGAGCATAAACGGAGGAGTTTTAAGGGTGTCGTTATGCGATAAACGTTTTTCGATGGTAACTCGGTTTATCGAGAAAATGGATAAATACGTGTTATCTGATGGTTTAATCGAACATGGCAACTTCTATCACATCCCAGGACACGTGGTTCAAATATCATGTGAAACTGAAACGCAGCGTAGTACGACCTCCCGAACGTCCCAAATTACAGCCTATAATACAAGGTTTTCAGTATTTTGTGGCCCCGGGTTAGAAATGGCAGTAAATCTCACAAACATTTTATAAGCTCAGATAAAGCTCCCACGCAAAGTTTGAGCATAAACGGTGGAGATTTGAGGGTGTCGGTATGCGATAAACGTTTTTCAAGGGTAACTCGGTATATCAAGAAAATGGATAAATACGTGTTATCTGATGGTTTAATCGAACATGGTAACTTCTACCACGGCCCAGGACACGCGGTTCAAAGATCATGAGAAACAGAAACGCAGCCCAGTACGACCTCCCGAACGGCCTAAATTACAGCTTATAATACACGATTTTCGGTATGTTATGCCCTTGGGTCAGAAATGGCAGTAAATCACACAAACATTTTATTGGCTCAAATAAAGCTCCCACACAAATTTTGAGCATAAACGGACGAGATTTGAGGGTGTCGGTATGCGATAAACGTTTTTGGGGGGTAACTCAGTTTATCGAGAAAATGGATAAATACGTGTTATACGATGGTTAAATCGAACATGGTAACTTCTACAACAGCCCAGGACACATGGTTCAAAAATCATGAAAAACTGAAACGCAGCACAGTACGACCTCTCGAACGGCCCAAATTACAACATATAATACACGATTTATGGTAGTTTGCGGCCCTGGGTCAGAAATGGCAGTAAACCACATAAACATTTTAATGGCTAAGATAATGCTCCCACGCAAATTTTGAGCATAAACGGAAGAGATTTGAGGGTGTCCGTATGCGATAAACGTTTTTCGGGTGTAACTCGGTTTATCGAGAAAATGGATAAATACGTGTTATCTAATGGTTTAATCGAACATGGTAACTTCAACCACGTCCCAGGACACGTGGAACAAAAATCGTGAGAAACTGAAACGCAGCCTAATACGACCTCCTGAACGGCCCAAATTACAGCCTATTATACACCGTTTTCAGTATTTTGTGGCCCTGGGTCAGAAATGGCAGTAAATCACACAAACATTTTATTGGCTCAGATAAACCTCTCATGCAAATTTTGAGCATAAAGGGAGGAAATTTGAGGGTGTCCGTATGCGATAAACGTTTTTCGGGGGTAACTCGGTTTATAGAGAAAATGGATAAATACGTGTTATCTGATGGTTTAATCGAACATGGTAACTTCTACCACGTCCCTGGACACGTGGTACAAAAATCGTGAGAAACTTAAACGCAGCCTAGTACGACCTCCCGAACGACCCAAATTACAACCTATAATACACGGTTTTCAGTATTTTGTACCCCGCGTCAGAAATGGCATTAAATCACACAAACATTTTATTAGCTCAGATAAAGTTCCCACGCAAATTTTGAGCACAAACGGAGGAGATTTGAGGGTGTTAGTATGCGATAAACGTTTTTCAAGGGTAACACGGTTTATCGAGAAAATGAATAAATACGTGTTATCTGATGGTTTAATCGAACATGGTAACTTCTATCACGGCCGAGGACACGTTGTTCAAAAATCACGAGAAACTGAAACACAGCCTAGTACGACCTCCCGAACGTCCCAAATTACACCCTATAATACACAGTTTTCAGTATTTTGTGGTCCCCGGTCAGAAATGGCAGTAAATCACACAAACATTTTATTAGCTCAGATAAATCTCCCACGCAAAGTTTGAGCATAAACGAAGGAGATTTGAGGGTGTCGGTATGCGATAAACGTTTTTCAAGGGTAACTCGGTTTATCGAGAAAATGGATAAATACGTGTTATCTAATGGTTTAATCGAACATGTTAACTTCTACCACGGCCCGGGACACGTGGTTCAAAAATCATGAGAAACTGAAACGCAGCCCAGTACGACCTTCCAAACGGCCCAAATTATAGCCTATAATACACGATTTTCGGTATTTTGTGGCCCTGGGTCAGAAATGGCACTAAATCACAAAAACATTTTATTGGCTCAGATAAAGCTCCTACGCTAAGTTTAAGCATAAACAAAGGTGATTTAAGGTTGTCCGTATGCTATAAACGTTTTTCAGAGGTAACTCGGTTTATCGAGAAAATGGATAAAAACGTGTTATCTGATGGTTTAATCGAAGATGGTTACTTCTACCACGGCCCAGGACACATGGTTCAAAAATCATGGGAAACTGAAACGCAGCCTAGTACGACCTCTCGAGCGACCCAAATTACAGCCTATAATACACGAATTTCGGTATTTTGTGGCCCCGGTTCAGAAATGGCAGTAAATCACACAAACATTTAATTGGCTCAGATAAAGTTCCCACGCAAATTTTCAGCATAAACGGAGGAGATTTGAGGGTGTCGCTATGCGATAAACGTTTTTCAAGGGTAACTCAAGTTATCGAGAAAATGGTTAATTACGTGTTATCTGATGGTTAAATCGAAAATGATAACTTCTACCACGGCCCGGGACACGTGGTTAAAAAATCATGAGAAACTGAAACGCAACCCAGTATGACCTCCCGAACGGCCTAAATTACAGCCTATAATACACCATTTTCTGTATTTTGTGGCCTTGAGTCAAAAATGGCAGTTAATCACACAAACATTTTATTGGCTCTGATAAAGCTCCCACGCAAATTTTGAGCATAAACGAAGGAGATTTGAGGGTGTCCGTATGAGATAAACGTTTTTCGGGGGTAACTCGGTTTATCGAGAAAATGGATAAATACGTGTTATCTGATGGTTTAATCGAACATGTTAACTTCTACCACGGCCAGGGACACGTGGTTAAAAAATCATGAGAAACTGAAACGCAGCTTAGTACGACCTCACGAACGTTCCAAATTACAGCCTATAATACACGGTTTTCAGTATTTTGTGGCCCGGGTAAGAAATGACAGTAAATCACACAAACATTTAATTGGCTCAAATAAAGCTCCCACAGAAATTTTCAGCATAAACGGAGGAGATTTGAGGGTGTCGGTATGCGATAAACGTTTTTCAAGGGTAACACAGTTTATCGAGAAAATGGATAAATACGTGTTATCTGATGGTTTAATCGAACATGGTAACTTCTATCACGGCCCAGGACACGTGGTTCAAAAATCATGAGAAACTGAAACGCAGCCTAGTACGACCTCACGAACGTCCCAAATTACAGCCGATAATAATACACGGTTTTCAGTATTTTGTGGCCCCGGGTTAGAAATGGCAGTAAATCTCACAAACATTTTATAAGCTCAGATAAAGCTCCCACGCAAAGTTTGAGCATAAACGGTGGAGATTTGAGGGTGTCGGTATGCGATAAACGTTTTTCAAGGGTAACTCGGTATATCAAGAAAATGGATAAATACGTGTTATCTGATGGTTTAAACAAACATGGTAACTTCTACCACGGCCCAGGACACGCGGTTCAAAAATGGTACCCGGATATCGTGTATTATAGGCCAAAAATTAGAACCCGGATCCGACCCGTTTTAACCGGGTACCCGGTTTCGTTTACCCGGTTAAACCGGGTACCCGAAAACCGTATACCCGGATCCGGTTTAATTGATAATGCTCAAACCTCGAATTTGAGTCAACAACATTAGTAACGACCAATAAATAAGATGCTTATATAATCTACTAGGATCAATATTACAAAATACAATTACTTGCAAAGTCATTACGTAAAATAGTAAAATACAAATTTGCAAAACTTCACACATAAATTTGTCACTGATAAAGTGGGTTGCGTATATTATAAGTTTCACATAAAATAACTGTTGCTCAAAATTTCACCCATATAGTCAAAATAGAAAACAAAATTTTACATTCAACTTTTTTTTTAGTTATTTTTAATTAAACCGGGTCAAAACCGTATACCCGGTTTTGATTTTCCCCGACCCTGACCCGGTACGGTTTTTTAAAAACCGTATCGTATACCCGGAAATTCGTATCGTGTACCCGGAAATCCGTATATTAAAACCGTATCGTTTATTTTTGCTCAGCCCTACCTATAATACACGGTTTTCAGTATTTTGTGGCCCCGGGTCAGAAATGGCAGTAAATCACACAAACATTTTATTAGCTCAGATAAAGCTGCCACGCATATTTTGAGCATAAACGCAGGAGATTTGAGGTGTCGGTATGCGATAAACGTTTTTCGGTGGTAAATCGGTTTATCGAGAAAATGGATAAATACGTGTTATCTGATGGTTTAATCGAACATGGTAACTTCTACCACGTCCCTGGACACGTGGTACAAAAATCGTGAAAAACTTAAACGCAGCCTAGTACGACCTCCCGAACGACCCAAATTACAACCTATAATACACGGTTTTCAGTATTTTGTGGCCCCGCGTCAGAAATGTCATTAAATCACACAAACATTTTATTAGCTCAGATAAAGCTCCCACGCAAATTTTGAGCACAAACGGAGGAGATTTGAGGGTGTCAGTATGCGATAAACGTTTTTCAAGGGTAACACGGTTTATCGAGAAAATGAATAAATACGTGTTATCTGATGGTTTAATCGAACATGGTAACTTCTACCACGTCCCAGGACAC
Source organism: Heliosperma pusillum (assembly GCA_022085475.1). NCBI lineage: Eukaryota > Viridiplantae > Streptophyta > Magnoliopsida > Caryophyllales > Caryophyllaceae > Heliosperma > Heliosperma pusillum. The sequence goes on along the minus strand of JAIUZE010045405.1, from coordinate 661,097 downwards.
GTTGTTCAAAAATCATGAGCCTAGTACGACCTCCCGAACGTCCCAAATTACAGCATATAATTCACGGTTTTAAGTATTTTGTGGCCCCGGGTCAGAAATGGCAGTAAATCACACAAACATTTTATTAGCTCAGATAAAGCTCCCACGCAAATTTTGAACATAAACAAAGGAGATTTTAGGGTGTCGCAATGCGATAAACGTTTTTCAAGGGTAACTAAGTTTATCGAGAAAATGGATAAATACGTGTTATCTGATGGTTAAATCGAACATGATAACTTTTACCACGGCCCGGGACACGTGGTTAAAAAATCTTGAGAAACCGAATAGCAGCCCAGTACGACCTCCCGAACGGCCTAAATTACAGCCTATAATACACGATTTTCGGTATTTTGTGGTCTTGAGTCAAAAATGGCAGTTAATCACACAAACATTTTATTTGCTATGATAAATCTCCCACGCAAATTTTGAGCATAAACGGAGGAGATTTGAGGGTGTCCGTATGCGTTAAACGTTTTTCGGGGGTAACTCGGTTTATCGAGAAAATGGATAAATACGTGTTATCTGATGGTTTAATCGAACATGTTAACTTCTATCACAGCCCAAGACACGTAGTACAAAAATCGTGAGAAACTGAAATGCAGCCTAGTACGACCTCACGAACGTCCCAAATTACAGCCTATAATACACGGTTTTCACTATTTTATGGCCCTGGGTCAGAAATGGCAGTAAATACGTGTTATCTAATGGTTTAATCAAACATGGTAACTTCTACTACGGCCCGGGAAACGGGGTTCAAAAATCATGAGAAACTGAAACGGAGCCCAGTACGACCTTCCGAACGTCCCAAATTATAGCCTTATATACACGATTTTCGGTATTTTGTGGCCCTGGTTCAGAAATGGCACTAAATCACACAAACATTTTATTGGCACAAATAAAGCTCCCACGCAAAGTTTGAGCATAAACGTAGGTGATTTGAGGGTGTCCGTATGCGATAAACGTTTTTCGGGGATAACTCGGTTTATCGAAAAAATGGATAAATAAGGGTTATCTGATGGTTTAATCGAACATGGTAACTTCTACCTCGTCCCAGGACACGTGGTACAAAAATCATGAGAAACTGAAACGCAGCCTAGTACGACCTCCCGAACGTCCCAAATTACAGCCTATAATTCACGGTTTTCAGTATTTTGTGGGCTCGGGTCAGAAATGGCAGTAAATCACACAAACATTTTATTAGCTCAGATAAAGCTCCCACGCAAATTTTGAGCATAAACAAAGTAGATTTGAGGGTGTCGGTATGCGATAAACGTTTTTCAAGGGTAACTCAGTTTATCGAGAAAATGGATAAATACGTGTTATCTGATGGTTAAATCGAACATGGTAACTTCTACCACGGCCTGGGACACGTGGTTCACAAATCATAAGAAACTGAAACGCAGCCCAGTACGACCTCCCGAACGGCCTAAATTACAGCCTATAATACACGATTTTCGGTATTTTGTGGCCTTGAGTAAAAAATGGCAGTTAATCACACAAACATTTTGTTGGCTCTAATAAAGCTCCCACGCAAGTTTTGAGCATAAACGGAGGAGATTTGAGGGTGTCCGTATGCGATAAACGTTTTTCGGGGGTAACTCGGTTTATCGAGAAAATGGATAAATACGTGTTATCTGATAATTTAATCGAATATGTTAACTTCAACCACGTCCAAGGACACGTGGTATAAAAATCATGAGGAACTGAAACGCAGCCTAGTACGACCTCCCGAATGACCCAAATTACAGCCTTATATAATACACGGTTTTCAGTATTTTGTGGCCCCGGGTCAGAAATGACAGTAAATCACACAAACATCTTATTAGCTCAGATAAAGCTCCCATGCAAATTTTGAACATAAACGGAGGAGATTTGAGGGTGTCGGTATGCGATAAACGTTTTTAAGGGGTAACTTGGTTTATCGAGAAAAAAGATAAATACGTGTTATCTGATGGTTTATTCGAACATGATAACTTCAACCACGGCCCGGGACACGTGGTTCAAAAATCATGAGAAACTGAAACGCAGCCCAGTACGACCTCCCGAACGGCCTAAATTATATCCTAAATTACACAATTTTCGGTATTTTGTGGCCTTGGGTCAGAAATGGCAGTAAATCACACAAACATTTTATTGGCTTAAATAAAGCTCCAACGCAAATTTTGAGCATAAACGGAGGAGATTTGAGGGTGTCCGTATGCGATAAACGTTTTTCGGGGGTAATTCGGTTTATCGAGAAAATGGAGAAACACGTGTTATCTGATGGTTTAATCGAACATGGTAACTTCTACCACGTCCCAGGACACGTGGTATAAAAATTGTGAAAAACTGAAACGCAACCTAGTACGACTTCCCGAACGGCCCAAATTACAGCCTATAATACACGGTTTTCAGTATTTTGTGGCCCCGGGTCAGAAATGGCAGTAAATCACACAAACATTTTATTAGCTTAGATAAAGCTGCCACGCATATTTTGAGCATAAACGCAGGAGATTTGAAGGTGTCGGTATGCGATAAACGTTTTTCGGTGGTAAATCGGTTTATCGAGAAAATGGATAAATACGTGTTATCCGATGGTTTAATCGAACATGTTAACTTCTATCACAGCCCAGGACACGTGGTTTAAAAATCATGAGAAACAGAAACGCAGCCTAATACGACCTCCCGAACGTCCCAAATTACAGCCTATAATACACGGTTTTCAGTATTTTGTGTCCCCGGGTCAGAAATGGCAGTAAATCACACAAACATTTTATTAGCTCAGATAAAGCTGCCACGCATATTTTGAGCATAAACGGAGGAGATTTGAGGGAGTCGGTATGCGATAAACGTTTTTCAGGGGTAACTCGGTTTATCGAGAAAATGGATAAATACGTGTTATCTGATGGTTAAATCAAACATGGTAACTTCTACCACGGCCCAGGACACGTGGTTCAAAAATCATGAGAAACTGAAACGCATATCAATACGACCTCCTGAACGGCTCAAATTACAGCCTATAATACACGATTTTCGGTATTTTGTGGCCCTGGGTCAGAAATGGCAGTAAACCACACAGACATTTATTTGCTAAGATAAAGCTCCCATGCAAATTTTGAGCATAAACGGAGGAGATTTGAGGGTGTCCGTATGCGATAAACGTTTTTCGGGGGTAACTCGGTTTATCGAGAAAATGGATAAATATGTGTTATCTGATGGTTTAATCGAACTTGGTAACTTCTACTACGTCCCAGGACTCGTGGCACAAAAATCGTGAGAAACTGAAACGCAGCCTAATACGACCTCCCGAACGGCCCAAATTACAGCCTATAATAAACGGTTTTCAGTACATTGTGGCTGGGTAAGAAATGGAAGTAAATCACACAAACATTTTATTGGCTCAGATAAAGTTTCCACGCAAATTTTGAGCATAAACGGAGGAAATTTGAGGGTGTCCCTATGCGATAAACGTTTTTCGGGGGTAACTCGGTTTATAGAGAAAATGGATAAATACGTGTTATCTGATGGTTTAATCGAACATGGTAACTTCTACCACGTCCAAGGATACGTGGTAAAACAATTGTAAGAAACTTAAACGCAACCCAGAACGACCTCCTGAACGGCCTAAATTACAGCCTATATAATACACGGTTTTCAGTATTTTGTGGTCCCGGGTCAGAAACGGCAGTAAATCACACAAACATTTTATTACCTCAGATAAACCTCCCACGCAAGTTCTGAGCATAAATGGAGGATATTTGAGGGTGTCCGTATGCGATAAATGTTTTTCGGTGGTAACTCGGTTTATCGAGAAAATGGATAAACACGTGTTATCTGATGGTTTAATCGAACATGGTAACTTCTACCACGTCCCAGGACACGTGGTATAAAAATCGTGAGAAACTGAAACGCAGGCTAGTACGACCTCCCGAACGGCCCAAATTACAGCCTATATAATACACGGTTTTCAGTATTTTGTGGTCCCGGGTCAGAAATGGCAGTAAATCACACAAACATTTTATTACCTCAGATAAAGCTCCCACGCAAGTTCTGAGCATAAATGGAGGATATTTGAGGGTGTCCGTATGCGATAAATGTTTTTCAGTGGTAACTCGGTTTATCAAGAAAATGGATAAACACGTGTTTTTTTATGGTTTAATCGAACATGGTAACTTCCAGCATGTCCCAGGACACGTGGTACAAAAATTGTGAGAAATTGAAACGTAGCTTGGTACGACCTCCCGAACGTCCCAAATTCCACCTTATAATACAAAGTTTTAAGTATTTTGTGGCCCCGGGTCAGAAATGGCAGTAAATCACACAAACATTTTATTAGCTCAGATAAAGCTTCCACGTAAAGTTTGAGCATAAACGGAGGAGATTCTAGGGTGTCGGTATGCGATAAACGTTTTTCAGGGGTAACTCGGTTTATCGAGAAAATGGATAAACACGTGTTATCTGATGGTTTAATCGAACATGGTAACTTCTACCACGTCCCAGGACACGTGGTATAAAAATCGTGAGAAACTGAAACGCAGGCTAGTACGACCTCCCGAACGGCCCAAATTACAGCCTATATAATACACGGTTTTCAGTATTTTGTGGTCCCGGGTCAGAAATGGCAGTAAATCACACAAACATTTTATTACCTCAGATAAAGCTCCCACGCAAGTTCTGAGCATAAATGGAGGATATTTGAGGGTGTCCGTATGCGATAAATGTTTTTCAGTGGTAACTCGGTTTATCAAGAAAATGGATAAACACGTGTTTTTTTATGGTTTAATCGAACATGGTAACTTCCAGCATGTCCCAGGACACGTGGTACAAAAATTGTGAGAAATTGAAACGTAGCTTGGTACGACCTCCCGAACGTCCCAAATTCCACCTTATAATACAAAGTTTTAAGTATTTTGTGGCCCCGGGTCAGAAATGGCAGTAAATCACACAAACATTTTATTAGCTCAGATAAAGCTTCCACGTAAAGTTTGAGCATAAACGGAGGAGATTCTAGGGTGTCGGTATGCGATAAACGTTTTTCAGGGGTAACTCGGATTATCGAGAAAATGGATAAATACGTGTTATCTGATGGTTTAATCAAACATGGTAACTTCTTCCACGTCCCAGGACACGTGGTACAAAAATCGTGAGAAACTGAAACGCAACCTAGTACGACCTCCCGGACGGCCCAAATTACAGCCTATAATACACGGTTTTCAGTATTTTGTGGCCCCGGGTCAGAAATGGCCGTAAATCACACAAACATTTTATTAGCTCATATAAAGCTCCCACGCAAATTTTGACCATAAACGGAGAAGATTTGAGGGTGTCGGTATACGATAAACGTTTTTTAGAGGTAACTCGGTTTATCGAGAAAATGGATAAAAACGTGTTATCTAATGGTTTAATCAAACATGGTTACTTCTACCACGGCCTAGGACACGTGGTTCAAAAATCATGAGAAACTGAAACGAAGCCCAGTAAGACCTCCCGAACGACCCAAATTACAACTTATAATACACGATTTTCGGTATTTTGTGGCCCCGGGTCAGCAATGGCATTAAATCACACAAACACTTAATTGGCTCAGATAAAGCTCCTACGCAAATTTTCAGCATAAACGGAGGAGATTAGAGGGTGTCGGTATGCGATATACGTTTTTCAGGGGTAACTCGTTTTATCGAGAAAATGGATAAATACTTGTTATCCGATGGTTTAATCAAACATGGTTACTTCTACCTCGTCCCAGGACATGTGGTACAAAAATCATGATAAACTGAAACGCAGCTTAGTACGACCTCCTGAGCGTCCCAAATTACAGCCTATAATTCACGGTTTTCAGTAATTTGTGGTCCCGGGTCAGAAAATGTAAATAAATCACACAAACATTTTATTGGCTCTGATAAAGCTCCCACGCAAATTTTGAGCATAAACGGAGGAGATTTGAGGGTGTCCGCATGCGATAAACGTTTTCCGGGGGTAACTCGGTTTATCGAGAAAATGGATAAATATGTGTTATCTGATGGTTTAATCGAACGTGTTAACTTTTACCACGTCCAAGGACACGTGGTACAAAAATCGTGATAAACTTAAACGCAGCCTAGTACGACCTCTCGAACGACCCAAATTACAGCCTATAATACATTGTTTTCAGTATTTTGTGGCACCGGGCAGGAAATCACACAAACATTTTATTGGCTCAGATAAAGCTCCCACGCAAAGTTTGAGCATAAACGAAGGAGATTTAAGGGTGTCGGTAAGCGATAAACGTAATTCAGGGGTAACTCGGTTTATCGAGAAAATGGATAAATACGTGTTATCTAATGGTTTAATCGAACATGGTAACTTCTACTACGGCCAGGGACACGTGGTACAAAAATCATGAGAAACTGAAACGCAGCCCAGTACGACCTCCCGAACGGCCCAAATTATAGTCTATAATACACGATTTTCGGTATATTGTGGCCCTGGGTCAGAAATGGCAGTAAATCACACAAACATTTTATTGGCTCAAATAAAGCTCCCACGCAAAGTTTGAGCATAAACGTAGGTGATTTGAGGTTGTCCGTATGCTATAAACGTTTTTCGGGGATAACTCGGATTATCGAGAAAATGGATAAATAAGTGTTATCTGATGGTTTTATCAAACAATGTAACTTCTACCACATCCCAGGACACGTGGTACAAAAATTGTGAGAAACTCAAACGCAACCTAGTACGACCTCCCGGACGGCCCAAATTACAGCCTAGAATACACGGTTTTAAGTATTATGTGGCCCCGCGTCAGAATTTGCCGTAAATCACACAAATTTTTTATTAGCTCAGATAAAGCTCCCACGCAAATTTTGAGCATAAACGGAGGAGTTTTGAGGGTGTCGGTATGCTATAAACGTTTTTAAGAGGTAACTCGGTTTATCGAGAAAATGGATAAAAACGTGTTATCTGATGGTTTAATCGAACATGATTACTTCTACCACGGCCCTGGACACGTGGTTCAAAATTCATGAGAAACTGAATTGCAGACCAGTACGACCTCCCGAACGGCCCAAATTACAGCCTATAATACACGAATTTCGGTATTTTGTGGCCCCGGTTCAGAAATGGCAGTAAATCAGACAAACATTTAATTGGCTCTGATAAAGCTCCCACGCAAATTTTCAGCATAAACAGAGGAGATTTGAGGGTGTCGGTATGCTATATACGTTTTTAAGGGGTAACTCGATTTATCGAGAAAATGGATAAAGACGTGTTATCTGATGGTTTAATCGAACATGGTAACTTCTACCTCGTCCCAAGACACGTGGTACAAAAATCATGAGAAACTGAAACGCAGCCTCGTACGACCTCCCGAACGTCCTAAATTACAGCCTATATAATTCACGGTTTTCAGTATTTTGTGGGCTCTGGTCAGAAATGACAGTAAATCACACAAACATTTTATTAGCTCAGGTAAAGCTCCCACGCAAATTTTGAGCATAAACAAAGGAGATTTGAGGGAGTCGGTATGAGATAAACGTTTTTCAAAGGTAACTCAGTTTATCGAGAAAATGGATAAATACGTGTTATCTGATGGTTAAATCGAACATGGTAACTTCTACCACGGCCCGGGACACGTGGTTAAAAAATCATAAGAAACTGAAACGCAGCCCAGTACGACCTCTCGAACGGTCTAAATTACACCCTATACTACACGATTTTCGGTATTTTGTGGCCTTGAGTAAAAAATGGCAGTTAATCACACAAACATTTTATTGGCTCTGATAAAGCTCCCACACAAATTTTGAGCATAAACGGAGGAGATTTGAGAGTGTCCGTATGCGATAAACGTTTTTCGGGGGTAACTCGGTTTATCGAAAAAATGGATAAATACGTGTTATCTAATGGTTTAATCGAACATGTTAACTTCTACCACGTCCAAGGACACGTGGTACAAAAAATCGTGAGGAACTGAAACGCAGCCTAGTACGACCTCCCGAACGGCCCAAATTACAGCCTATATAATACACGGTTTTCAGTATTTTGTGGCCCCTGGCCAGAAATGGCAGTAAATCACACAAACATTTTATTAGCTCAGATAAAGCTCCCACGCAAATTTTGAGCATAAACGGACGAGTTTGAGGGTGTCGGTATGCGATAAACGTTTTTAAGGGGTAACTCGGTTTATCGAGAAAATGGATAAATACGTGTTATCTGATGGTTTATTCGAACATGATAACTTCAACCATGGCCCGGGACACGTGGTTCAAAAATCATAAGAAACTGAAACGCAGCCCAGTACGACCTCCTGAACGGCCTAAATTACATCCTAAATTACACGATTTTCGGTATTTTGTGTTTTGGGTCAGAAATGGCAGTAAATCACACAAACATTTTATTGGCTCAGATAAAGCTCTCACGCAAATTTTGAGCATAAACGGATGAGATTTGAGGGTGTCCGTATGCGATAAACGTTTTTCGGGGTAACTCGGTTTATCGAGAAAATGGATAAACACGTGTTATCCGATGGTTTAATCAAACATGGTTACTTGTACCTCGTCCTAGGACACGTGGTACAAAAATCATGATAAACTGAAACGCAACCTAGTACGACTTCCCGAACGGCCTAAATTACAACCTATAATACACGGTTTTCAGTATTTTGTGGCCCCGGGTCCGAAATGGCAGTAAATCACACAAACATTTTATTAGCTCAGATAAAGCTGACGCATATTTTGAGCATAAACGCAGGAGATTTGAGGTTGTCGGTATGCGATAAACGTTTTTCGGTGGTAAATCGGTTTATCGAGAAAATCTATAAATACGTGTTATCTGATGGATTAATCAAACATGTTAACTTCTATCACAGCCCAGGACACGTGGTTTAAAAATCATGGGAAACTGAAACGCTGCCTAGTACGACCTCCCGAACGTCCCAAATTACAGCCTATAATACACGGTTTTCAGTATTTTGTAGCCCCGGGTCAGAAATAGCAGTAAATCACACAAACATTTTATTAGCTCAGATAAAGCTCCCACGCAAGTTTTGAACATAAACCAAGGAGATTTGAGGGTGTCGATATGCGATAAACGTTTTTCAAAGGTAACATAGTTTATCGAGAAAATGGATAAATACGTGTTATCTGATGGTTTAATCGAACATGGTAACTTCTATCACGGCCCAGGACACGTGGTTCAAAAATCATGAGAAACTGAAACGCAACCTAGTACGACTTCACGAACGTCACAAATTACAGCCTATAATACACGGTTTTCAGTATTTTGTTGCCCCGGGTCAGAAATGGCAGTAAATCACACAAACATTTTATTAACTCAGATAAAGCTCCCACGAAAAGTTTGAGCATAAACGGAGGAGTTTTGAGGGTGTCGGTATGCGATAAACGTTTTTCAGAGGTTACTCGGTTTATCGAGAAAATGGATAAAAACGTGTTATCAGATGGTTTAATCGAAAAAGATTATTTCTACCACGGCCCAGGACACATGGTTCAAAAATCATGAGAAACTGAAACGCAGCCCAGTATGACCTCCCGAACGGCCCAAATTACAGCCTATAATACACGAATTTCGGTATTTTGTGGCCCCGGTTCAGAAATGGCAGTAAATCACACAAACATTTAATTGGCTCAGATAAAGCTCCCACGCAAATTTTCAGCATAAACAGAGGAGATTTGAGGGTGTCCGCATGCGATAAACGTTTTCCGGAGGTAACTCGGTTTATCGAGAAAATGGATAAAGACGTGTTATCTGATGGTTTAATCGAACATGGTAACTTCTACCTCGTCCCAGGACACGTGGTTCAAAAATCATGAGAAACTTAAACCCAGCCTAGTACGACCTCCCGAACGTCCTAAATTACAGCCTATAATTCACGGTTTTCAGTATTTTGTGGGCTCAGGTCAGAAATGACAGTAAATCACACAATAGTTTTATTAGCTCAGGTAAAGCTCCCACGCAAATTTTGAGCATAAACAAAGGAGATTTGAGGGTGTCGGTATGCGATAAACGTTTTTCAAGGGTAACTCAGTTTATCGAGAAAATGGATAAATATGTGTTATCTGATGGTTAAATCGAACATGGTAACTTCTACCACGGCCCGGGACACATAGTTCAAAAATCTTAAGAAACTGAAACACAGCCCAATACGACCTCCCGAACGGCCTAAATTACAGTCTATAATACACGATTTTCGGTATTTTGTGGCCTTGAGTAAAAAATGGTAGTTAATCACACAAACATTTTATTGGCTCTGATAAAGCTCCCACGCAATTTTTGTGCAGAAACGGAGGAGATTTGAGGGTGTCCGTATGCGATAAACGTTTTTCGGGGGTAACTCGGTTTATCGAAAAAATGGATAAATACGTGTTATCATGGTTTAATCGAACATGATAACTTATACCACGTCCAAGGACACGTGGTACAAAAAATCGTGAGGAACTGAAACGCAGCCTAGTACGACCTCCCGAACGGCCCAAATTAAAGCCTATATAATACACGGTTTTCAGTATTTTGTGAACCCGGGTCAGAAATGGCAGTAAATCACACAAACATCTTATTAGCTCAGATAAAGCTCCCACGCAAATTTTGAGCATAAACGGCGGAGATTTGAAGGTGTCGGTATGCGATAAACGTTTTTAAGGGGTAACTCGGTTTATCGAGAAAATGGATAAATACGTGTTATCTGATGGTTTATTCGAAACGGATGAGATTTGAGGGTGTCCGTATGCGATAAACGTTTTTCGGGGGTAACTCGGTTTATCGAGAAAATGGATAAACACATGGTATCTGATAGTTTAATCGAACATGGTAGCTTCTACCACGTCCCACGACACGTGGTATAAAAATCGTGAGAAACTCAAACGCAACCTAGTACGACTTCCCGAACGGCCCAAATTACAGCCTATAATACACGGTTTTCAGTATTTTGTTGCCTCGGGTCAGAAATGGCAGTAAATCACACAAACATTTTATTAACTCAGATAAAGCTCCCACGAAAAGTTTGAGCATAAACGAAGAAGATTTGAGGGTGTCGGTATGCGATAAACGTTTTTCAGGGGTAACTCGGTTTATCGAGAAAATGGATAAATACGTGTTATCTAATGGTTTAATCGAACAAGGTTACTTCTACTACGGCCCGGGACACGTGGTTCAAAAATCATGAGAAACTGAAACGCAGCCCAGTACGACCTCCTGAACGGCCCAAATTATAGCCTATAATACACGATTTTCGGTATTTTGTGGCCCCGGGTCAGAAATGGCAGTAAATCACACAAACATTTTATTGGCTCAAATAAAGCTCCCACGCAAAGTTTGAGCATAAACGTAGGTGATTTGAGTTTGTCCGTATGCTATAAACGTCTTTCGGGGATAACTCGGTTTATCGAGAAAATGGATAAATACGTGTTATCTGATGGTTTAATCAAACAATGTAACTTCTACCACGTCCCACGACACGTGGTACAAAAATCGTGAGAAACTCAAACGCAACCCAGTACGACCTCCCGGACGGCCAAATTACAACCTATAATACACGAATTTCGGTATTATGTGGCCCCGGTTCAGAAATGGCAGTAAATCACAGAAACATTTAATTGGCTCAGATAAAGCTTCCACGCAAATTTTCAGCATAAACGGAGGAGATTTGAGGGTGTCCGCATGCGATAAACGTTTTCCGGGGGTAACTCGGTTTATCAAGAAAATGGATAAAGACGTGTTATCTGATGGTTTAATCGAACATGGTAACTTCTACCTCGTCCCAGGACACGTGGTTCAAAAATCATGAGAAACTGAAACCCAGCCTAGTACGACCTCCCGAACGTCCTAAATTACAGCCTATAATTCACGGTTTTCAGTATTTTGTGGGCTCAGGTCAGAAATGACAGTAAATCACACAATAGTTTTATTAGCTCAGGTAAAGCTCCCACGCAAATTTTGAGCATAAACAAAGGAGATTTGAGGGTGTCGGTATGCGATAAACGTTTTTCAAGGGTAACTCAGTTTATCGAGAAAATGGATAAATACGTGTTATCTGATGGTTAAATCGAACATGGTAACTTCTACCACGGCCCGGGACACATAGTTCAAAAATCTTAAGAAACTGAAACACAACCCAATACGACCTCCCGAACGGCCTAAATTACAGTCTATAATACACGATTTTCGGTATTTTGTGGCCTTGAGTAAAAAATGGCAGTTAATCACACAAACATTTTATTGGCTCTGATAAAGCTCCCACGCAATTTTTGTGCAGAAACGGAAGAGATTTGATGGTGTCCGTATGCGATAAACGTTTTTCGGGGGTAACTCGGTTTATCGAAAAAATGGATAAATACGTGTTATCTGATGGTTTAATCGAACATGATAACTTCTACCACGTCCAAGGAAACGTGGTACAAAAAATCGTGAGTAACTGAAACGCAGCCTAGTACGACCTCCCGAACGGCCCAAATTAAAGCCTATATAATACACGGTTTTCAGTATTTTGTGGCCCCGGGTCAGAAATGGCAGTAAATCACACAAACATCTTATTAGCTCAGATAAAGCTCCCACGCAAATTTTGAGCATAAACGGCGGAGATTTGAAGGTGTCGGTATGCGATAAACGTTTTTAAGGGGTAACTCGGTTTACCGGGAAAATGGATAAATACGTGTTATCTGATGGTTTATTCGAAACGGATGAGATTTGAGGGTGTCCGTATGCGATAAACGTTTTTCGGGGGTAACTCGGTTTATCGAGAAAATGGATAAACACATGGTATCTGATAGTTTAATCGAACATGGTAGCTTCTACCACGTCCCAGGACATGTGGTATAAAAATCGTGAGAAACTCAAATGCAACCTAGTACGACTTCCCGAACGGCCCAAATTACAACCTATAATACACGGTTTTCAGTATTTTGTGGCCCCGGGTCAGAAATGGCAGTAAATCACACAAACATTTTATTAGCACAGATAAAGCTGTCACGCATATTTTGAGCATAAACGCAGGAGATTTGAAGGTGTCGGTATACGATAAACGTTTTTCGGTGTTAAATCGGTTTATCGAGAAAATGGATAAATACATGTTATTTGATGGTTTAATCGAACATTTTAACTTTTATCACAGCCCGGGAAACCTGGTTTAAAAATCAGGAGAAACTAAAACGCAACCTAGTACGACCTTCCGAAGGTCCCAAATTACAGCCTATAATCCACGATTTTCAGTATTTTGTGGCCCCGGGTCAGAATTGGCAATAAATAGTACAAACATTTTATAAGCTCAGATAAAGCTCCTACGCAAAGTTTGAGCATAAACGGAGGAGATTTGATGGTGCCGGTATGCGATAAACGTTTTTTAGGGGTAACTCGGTTTATCGAGAAAATGGATAATTACGTGTTATCTGATGGTTAAATCGAACATGGTAACTTCTACCACGTCCCAGGACACGTGATTCAAAAATCATGAGAAACTGAAATGCAGCCTAATACGACCTCCCGAACGTCCCAAATTACAGCCTATAATTCACGGTTTTCAGTATTTTGTGGCCCCGGGTCAGAATTAGCAGTAAATCACACAAACATTTTATTAGCTCAGATAAAGCTCCCACGTAAATTTTGAGCATAAACAAAAGAGATTTGAAGGTGTCGGTATGCGATAAATGTTTTTCAAGGGTAAATCAGTTTATCGAGAAAATGGATAAATACGTGTTATCTGATAGTTAAATCGAACATGGTAACTTCTACCACGGCCCGGGACACGTGGTTCAAAAATTATGAGAAACTAAAACGCAGCCCAGTACAACCTCCCGAACGACCTAAATTACAGCCTATAATACACGGTTTTCAGTATTTTGTGGCCCCTCGTCAGAAATGGCAGTAAACCACACAAACATTTTATTAGCTCAGATAAAGCTCCCACGCAAGTTTTGAGCATAAACGGAGGAGATTTAAGGGTGTCGGTATGCGATAAACGTTTTTCAAGGGTAACACGGTTTATCGAGAAAATGGATAAATACGTGTTATCTGATGGTTTAATCAAACAATGTAACTTCTACCACGTCCCAGGACACGAGGTACAAAAATCGTGAGAAACTCTAACGCAACCTAAAACGACCTCCCGGACTGCCCAAATTTCAGCCTATAATACACGGTTTTCAGTATTTTGTGGCCCCGGGTCAGAAATGGTCGTAAATCACACAAACATTTTACTAGCTAAGATAAAGCTCCCACGCAAATTTTGAGTATAAACGGAATAGTTTTGAGGGTGTCGGTATGCGATAAACGTTTTTCAGAGATAACTCGGTTTATCGAGAAAATGGATAAAAACGTGTTATCTGATGGTTTAATCGAACATGGTTACTTCTATTACGGTCCGGTACACGTGGTTCAAAAATCATGAGAAACTGAAACGCAGCCCAGTATGACCTCCCGAACGGCCCAAATTATAGCTTATAATACACGAATTTCGGTATTTTGTGGCCCTGGTTCAGAAATGGCAGTAAATCACACAAACATTTAATTGGCTCAAGTAAAGCTCCCACGCAAATTTTCAGCATAAACGGAGGAGATTTGAGGGTGTCGGTATGCTATATACGTTTTTCAGGGGTAACTCGGTTTATCGAGAAAATGGATAAATACGTGTTATCTAATGGTTAAATCGAACACATTGACTTCTACCACGGCCTAGGACACGTGGTTCAAAAATCATGAGAAAATGAAACGCAGCCCAATACGACCTCCCGAACGGCCCAAATTACAGCCTATAATACACGATTTTCGGTATTTTGTGGCCCTGGGTCAGAAATGGCAGTAAACCACACAAACATTTATTTGCTAAGATAAAGCTCCCATGCAATTTTGAGCATAAACGGAGGAGATTTAAGGGTGTCCGTATGTGATAAACGTTTTTCAATAGTAACTCGGTTTATCGAGAAAATGGATAAATACGTGTTATCTGATGGTTTAATCGAACATGGTAAGTTCTACCACGTCCCAGGACACGTGGTATAAAAATCGTGAGAAACTAAAACGCAGGCTAGTACGACCTCCCGAACGGCCCAAATTGCAGCCTTTATAATACACGGTTTTCATTATTTTGTGGGCCCGGGTCAGAAATGGCAGTAAATCACACAAACATTTTATTACCTCAGATAAAGCTCCCACGCAAGTTCTGAGCATAAACGGAGGATATTTGAGAGTGTCCGTATGCGATAAATGGTTTTCGGTGGTAACTTGGTTTATCGAGAAAATGGATAAACACGTGTTATCTGATGGTTTAATCGAACATGGTAACTTCTACCATGTCCCAGGACACGTGGTATAAAAATCGTGAGAAACTTAAACGCAGGCTATTACGATCTCCCGAACGGCCCAAATTACAGCGTATATAATATACGGTTTTCAGTATTTTGTGGTCCAGGTCAGAAATGGCAGTAAATCACACAAACATTTTATTACCTCAGATAAAGATCCCACGCAAGTTCTGAGCATAAATGGAGGATAGTTGAGGGTGTCCTTATGCGATAAATGCTTTTCGTTGGTAACTCGGTTTATCGAGAAAATGGATAAACACGTGTTTTCTGATGGTTTAATCGAACATGGTAACTTCTACCATGTCCCAGGACACGTGGTACAAAAATCGTGAGAAACTGAAACGCAACCTAATACGACTTCCTAAACATCCCAAATTGCAACTTATAATACACAGTTTTAAGTATTTTGTGGCCCCGGGTCATAAATGGCAGTAAATCATACAAACATTTTATTAGCTCGAATAAAGCTCCCACGAAAAATTTGAGCATAAAAGGAGGAGATTTGAGGGTGTCGGTATGCGATAAACGTTTTTCAGGGGTAACTCGGTTTATCGAGAAAATGGATAAATACGTGTTATCTGATGGTTTAATCGAACATGGTAACTTCTACCACGTCCCAGGACATGTGGTACAAAAATCGTGAGAAACTAAAACGCAACCTAGTACGACCTCCCGGGCGGCCCAAATTATAGCCTATAATACACGATTTTCAGTATTTTGTGGCCCCGGGTCAGAAATAACAGTAAATTACACAAACATTTTATTAGCTCAGATAAAGCTCCCACGCAAATTTTGAGCATAAACGGAGGAGATTTGAGGGTGTCGGTATGCGATAAACGTTTTTCAGAGGTAACTCGGTTTATCGAGAAAATGGATAAAAACGTGTTATCTGATGGTTTAATCAAACATGGTTACTTTTACCACGGCCCAGGACACGTGGTTCAAAAATCATGAGAAACTGAAACGAAGCCCAGTAAGACCTCCCGAACGGCCCAAATTACAGCTTATAATACACGATTTTCGATATTTTGTGGCTGCGGGTCAGCAATGGCATTAAATACGTGTTATCCGAGGGTTTAATCAAACATGGTTACTTAATTTGCTCAAATAAAGCTCCCACGCAAATTTTCAGCATAAACGGAGGAGATTTGAGGGTGTCGGTATGCGATATACAATTTTCAAGGGTAACTCGGTTTATCGAGAAAATGGATAAATACGTGTTATCCGAGGGTTTAATCAAACATGGTTACTTCTACCTCGTTCCAGGACTCGTGGTACAAAAATCATGATAAACTGAAACGCAGCTTAGTACGACCTCCCGAGCGTCCCAAGTTACAGCCTATAATTCACGGTTTTCAGTAATTTGTGGTCCCGGGTAAGAAAATGACAGTAAATCACACAAACATATTATTGGCTCTGATAAAGCTCCCACGCAAATTTTGAGCATAAACGGAGGAGATTTGAGGGTGTCCGTATGCGATAAACGTTTTCCGGGGGTAACTCGGTTTATCGAGAAAATGGATAAATACGTGTTATGTGATGGTTTAATCGAACATGTTAACTTTTACCACGTCCAAGGACACGTGGTACAAAAATCGTGATAAACTTAAACGCAGCCTAGTACGACCTCTCGAACGACCCAAATTACAACCTATAATACACGGTTTTCAGTATTTTGTGGCCCCGCGTCAGAAATGGCAGTAAACCACACAAACATTTTATTAGCTCAGATAAAGCTCCCACGCAAGTTTTGAGCATAAACGGAGGAGATTTGAGTGTGTCGGTATGCGATAAACGTTTTTCAAGGGTAACACGGTTTATCGAGAAAATGGATAAATACGTGTTATCTGATGGTTTAATCGAACATGGTAACTTCTATCACGGCCCCAGGACACGTGGTTCAAAAATCATGAGAAACTGAAACGCAGCCTAGTACTACCTCACGAACGTCCCAAATTACAGCCTATAAAACACGGTTTTCAGTATTTTGTGGCCCCGGGTCAGAAATGGCAGTAAAACACACAAACATTTTATTGCTCAAATAAAGCTCCCATGCAAAGTTTGAGCATAAACGTAGGTGATTTGAGGTTGTCCGTATGCTATAAACGTTTTTCGGGGATAACTCGGTTTATCGAGAAAATGGATAAATACGTGTTATCTGATGGTTTAATCGAACATGTTAACTTTTACCATGTCCAAGGACACGTGGTAAAAAAATCGTGAGAAACTCAAACGTAACCTAGTACGACCTCCCGGACGGCCCAAATTACAGCCTAGAATACACGGTTTTCAGTATTTTGTGGCCCCAGGTCAGAATTAGCCGTAAATCACACAAACATTTTATTAGCTCAGATAAAGCTCTCACGCAAATTTTGATCATAAACAGAGGAGTTTTGAGGGTGTCGGTATGCGATAAACGTTTTTCAGAGGTAACTCGGTTTATCGAGAAATGGATAAAACGTGTTATCTGATGGTTTAATCGAACATGATTACTTCTACCACGGCCCAGGACACGTGGTTCAAAAATCATGAGAAACTGAAACGCAGCCCAGTACGACCTCCCGAACGGCCCAAATTACAGCCTATAATACACGAATTTCGGTATTTTGTGGTCCCGGTTCAGAAATGGCAGTAAATCGCACAAACATTTAATTGGCTCAGATAAAGCTCCAACGCAAATTTTCAGCATAAACGGAGGAGATTTGAGGGTGTCCGTATGCTATATAAGTTTTTCAGGGGTAACTCGGTTTATCGAGAAAATGGATAAAGACATGGTATCTGATGGTTTAATCGAACATGGTAACTTCTACCTTGTCCCAGGACACGTGGTACAAAAATCATGAGAAACTGAAACGCAGACTAGTACGACCTCCCGAACGTCCTAAATTACAGTCTATAATTCACGGTTTTCAGTATTTTGTGGGCTCGGGTCAGAAATGGCAGTAAATCACACAAACATTTTATTAGCTCAGGTAAAGCTCCCACGCAAATTTTGAGCATAAACAAAGGAGATTTGAGGGTGTCGGTATGTGATAAACGTTTTTCAAGGATAACTCAGTTTATCGAGAAAATAGATAAATACGTGTTATCTGATGGTTAAATCGAACATGGTAACTTCTACCACGGCCCGGGACATGTGGTTCAAAAATCATAAGAAACTGAACGCAACCCAGTACGACCTCCCGAACGGCCTAAATTAAAGCCTATAATACACGATTTTCAGTATTTTGTGGCCTTGAGTAAAAAATGGCAGTTAATCACACAAACATTTTATTGGCTCCGATAAAGCTCTCACGCAAAGTTTGAGCATAAACGGAGGAGATTTGAGGGTGTCCGTATGCGATAAACGTTTTTCGGTGGGAAATCGGTTTATCGAGAAAATGGATAAATACGTGTTATCTGATGGTTTAATCGAACATGTTAACTTCTATCACAGCCCAGGACACGTAGTTTAAAAATCATGAGAAACTGAAACGCAGCCTAGTACGACCTCCCGAACGTCCCAAATTACAGCCTATTATAATACACGGTTTTCAGTATTTTGTGGCCCCGGGTCAGAAATGGCAGTAAATCACACAAACATTTTATAAGCTCAGATAAAGCTCCCACGCAAAGTTTGAGCATAAACGGAGGAGATTTGAGGGTGCCGGTATGCGATAAACGTTTTTCAGAGGTAACTCGGTTTATCGAGAAAATTGATAAATACGTGTTATCTGATGGTTACATCGAACATGGTAACTTCTACCACGTCCCAGGACACGTGGTTCAAAAATCATGATAAACTGAAACGCAGGCTAGTACGACCTCCCGAACGTCCCAAATTACAGCCTATAATTCACGGTTTTCAGTATTTTGTGGCCCTGGGTCCGAAATGGCAGTAAATCACACAAACATTTTATTAGCTCAGATAAAGCTCCCACGCAAATTTTGAGCATAAACAAAGGAGATTTGAGGATGTCGGTATGCGATAAACGTTTTTCAAGGGTAACTCAGTTTATCGAGAAAATGGATAAATACGTGTTATCTGATGGTTAAATCGAACATGGTAACTTCTACCACGGCCCTGGACATGTGGTTCAAAAATCATGAGAAACTGAAACGCAGCCCAGTACGACCTCCTGAACGGCCTAAATTACAGCCTATAATAAACGATTTTCGGTATTTTGTGGCCTTGAGTCAAAAATGGCAGTTAATCACACAAATGTTTTATTGGCTCTGATAAAGCTCCCACGCAAATTTTGAGCATAAACGGAGGAGATTTGAGGGTGTCCGTATGCGATAAACGTTTTTCGGGGGAAACTCGGTTTATCGAGAAAATGGATAAATACGTGTTATCTGATGGTTTAATCGAACATGTTAACTTTTACCACGTCCAAGGACACGTGGTACAAAAATCGTGAGAAACTTAAACGCAACCTATTACGACCTCTCGAGCGACCCAAATTACAACCTATAATACACGGTTTTCAGTATTTTGTGGCCCCGCGTCAGAAATGGCAGTAAACCACACAAACATTTGATTAGCGCAGATAAAGTTCCCACGCAAATTTTGAGCATAAACAGAGGAGTTTTGAGGGTGACGGTATGCGATAAACGTTTTTCAGAGGTAACTCGGTTTATCGAGAAAATGGATAAAAATGTGTTATCTGATGGTTTAATCGAACATGGTTACTTCTACCACGGCCCAGGACACGTGGTTCAAAAATAATGAGAAACTGAAACGCAGCTCAGTATGACCATCCGAACGGCCTAAATTACAACATATAATACACGAATTTCGGTATTTTGTGGCCCCGGTTCAGAAATGGCAGTAAATCACCCAAACATTTAATTGGCTCAGATAAAGTTCCCACGCAAATATTCAGCATAAACGGAGGAGATTTGAGGGTGTCGGTATGCTATATACGTTTTTCAGGGGTAACTCGGTTTATCGAGAAAATGGATAAATACGTGTTATCTGATGGTTTAATCGAACATGGTAACTTCTACCTCGTCCCAGGACAGGTGGTACAAAAATCATGAGAAACTGAAACGCAGCCTAGTACGACCTCCCGAACGTCCCATATTACAGCCTATAATTCACGGTTTTCAGTATTTTGTGGGCTCGGGTCAGAAATGGCAGTAAATCTCAAAAACATTTTATTAGCTCAGATAAAGATCTCACGCAAATTTTGAGCATAAACAAAGGAGATTTGAGGGTGTCGGTATGCGATAAACGTTTTTCAAGGGTAACTCATTTTATCGAGAAAATGGATAAATACGTGTTATCTGATGGTTAAATCGAACATGGTAACTTCTACCACGGCCCGGGACACGTGGTTCAAAAATCATAAGAAACTGAAACGCAGCCCAGTACGACCTCCTGAACAACCTAAATTACAGCCTATAATAATACACGGTTTTCAGTATTTTGTGGCCCCGGGTCAGAAATAACAGTAAATCACACAAACATTTTATTAGCTCAGATAAAGATCCCACGCAAATTTTGAGCATAAACAAAGGAGATTTGAGGGTGTCCGTATGTGATAAACGTTTTTCAAGAGTAACTCGGTTTATCGAGAAAATGGAAAAATACGTGTTATCTTATGGTTTAATCGAACTTGGTAACTTCTACCACGTCCCAGGACACGTGTTATAAACATCGTGAGAAATTGAAACGCAGGCTAGTACGACCTCCCGAACGGCCCAAATTACAGCCTATATAATACACGGTTTTCAGTATTTTGTGGTCCCGGGTCAGAAAAGGCAGTAAATCACACAAACATTTAATTACCTCAGATAAAGCTCCCATGCAAGTTCTGAGCATAAAAGGAGGATATTTGAGGGTGTCCGTATGCGATAAATGTTTTTCGGTGGTAACTCGGTTTATCGAGAAAATGGATAAACACGTGTTATATGATGGTTTAATCGAACATGGTAACTTCTACCACGTCCCAGGACACGTGGTATAAAATCGTGAGAAACTGAAACGCAGCCTAGTACGACCTCCTGAACGTCCTAAATTACGGCTTATAATACACAGTTTTAAGTATTTTGTGGCCCCGGGTCAGAAATGGCAGTAAATCACACAAACATTTTATTAGCTCAGATAAAGCTGCCACGCAAATTTTGAGCAAAAACGGAGGAGTTTTGAGGGTGTCGGTATGAGATAAACGTTTTTCAGGGGTAACTCGGTTTATCGAGAAAATGGATAAATACGTGTTATCCGATGGTTTAATCGAACATGTTAACTTCAATCACAGCCCAGGACACGTGGTTTAAAAATCATGAGAAACAGAAACGCAGCCTAGTACGACCTCCCGAACGTCCCAAATTACAGCCTATAATACACGGTTTTCAGTATTTTGTGGCCCCGGATCAGAAATGGTAGTAAATCACATAAACATTTTATAAGCTCAGATAAAGCTCCCACGCAAAGTTTTAGCATAAACGGAGGAGATTTGAGGGTGTCGGTATGCGATAAACGTTTTTCAGGGGTAACTCGGTTTATCGAGAAAATGGATAAATACGTGTTATCTGATGTTTAAATCGAACATGGTAACTTCTACCACGTCCCAGGACACGTGGTTCAAAAATCTTGAGAAACTAAAACGCATCCCAATACGACCTCCCGAACGGCCCAAATTACAGCCTATAATAAACGATTTTCGGTATTTTGTGGCCCTGGGTCAGAAATGGCAGTAAACCACACAAACATTTATTTGCTAAGATGAAGCTCCCATGCAAATTTTGAGCATAAACGGAGGAGATTTGAGGGTGTCGGTATGCGATAAACGTTTTTCAGGGGTAACTCGGTTTATCGAGAAAATGGATAAATACGTGTTATCTGATGGTTAAATCGAACATGGTAACTTCTACCACGTCACAGGACACGTGGTTCAAAAATCATGAGAAACTAAAACGCAGCCCAATACGACCTCCCGAACGGCCCAAATTACAGCTTATAATACACGATTTTCGGTATTTTGTGGCCCTGGGTCAGAAATGGCAGTAAACCACACAAACATTTATTTGCTAAGATAAAGCTCCCATGCAAATTTTGAGCATAAACGGAGGAAATTTGAGGGTGTCCGTATGCGATAAACGTTTTTCGGGGGTAACTCGGTTTATAGAGAAAATGGATAAATACGTGTTATCTGATGGTTTAATCGAACATGGTAACTTCTACCACGTCCAAGGACACGTGGTACAAAAATCGTGAGAAACTTAAACGCAACCCAGTACGACCTCCCGAACGGCCTACATTACAGCCTATAATACACGATTTTCGATATTTTGTGGCCCCGGATCAGAAATGGCAGTAAATCACACAAACTTTTTATTGGCTCAGATAAAGCTCCCACGTAAATTTTGAGCATAAACGGAGGAGAATTGAGGGTGTCCGTATGTGATAAACGTTTTTCAAGGGTAACTCGGTTTATCGAGAAAATGGAAAAATACGGGTTGTCTAATGGTTTAATCGAACATGGTAACTTCTACCACGTCCCAGGACACGTGGTATAAAAATCGTGAGAAATTGAAACGCAGGCTAGTACGACCTCCCGAACGGCCCAAATTACAGCCTATATAATACACGGTTTTCAGTATTTTGTGGTCCCGGGTTAGAAAAGGCAGTAAATCACACAAACATTTTTATTCCTCAGATCAAGCTCCCACGCAAGTTCTGAGCATAAAAGGAGGATATTTGAGGGTGTCCGTATGCGATAAATGTTTTTCGGTGGTAACTCGGTTTATCGAGAAAATGGATAAACACGTGTTATCTGATGGTTTAATCGAACATGGTAACTTCTACCATGTCCCAGGACACGTGGTATAAAAACCGTGAGAAACTGAATTCCAGGCTAGTACGACCTCCCGAACGGCCTAAATTACAGCCTATATAATACACGGTTTTCAGTATTTTGTGGCCCCGGGTCAGAAATGCAGTAAATCACACAAACATTTTATTAGCTCAGATAAAGCTGCCACGCAATATTTGAGCATAAACGGAGGAGTTTTGAGGGTGTCGGTATGCGATAAACGTTTTTCAGGGGTAACTGGTTTATCGAGAAAATGGATAAATACGTGTTATCTTATGGTTTAATCGAATATGGTAACTTCTACCACGTCCCAGGACACGTGGTACAAAAATCGTGAGAATTTGAAACGCAACATAGTACGACCTCCCGGACGGTCCAAATTACAGCCTATAATACACGGTTTTCATTATTTTGTGGCCCCGGGTCAGAAATGGCCGTAAATCACACAAACATTTTATTGGCTCAAATAAAGCTCCCATTCAAAGTTTGAGCATAAACGTAGGTGATTTGAGGTTGTCCGTATGCTATAAACGTTTTTCGGGGATAACTCGGTTTATCGAGAAAATGGATAAATACGTGTTATCTGATGGTTTAATCAAACAGTGTAACTTCTACCACGTCCCAGGACACGTGGTACAAATATCGTGAGAAACTCAAACGCAACCTAGTACGACCTCCCGGACGGCCCAAATTACAGCCTATAATACACGGTTTTCAGTATTTTGTGGCCCCGGGTCTGAAATGGCCGTAAATCACACAAACATTTTATAAGCTCAGATAAAGCTCCCACGCAAATTTTGAGAATAAATGGAGGAGTTTTGAGGGTGTCGGTATGCGATAAACGTTTGTTAGAGATAACTCGGTTTATCGAGAAAATGGATAAAAACGTGTTATATGATGGTTTAATCGAACATGATTACTTCTACCACGGCCCAGGACACGTATTTTGTGGCCCCGGTTCAGAAATGGCTGTAAATCACACAAACATTTATTTGGCTCAGATAAAGCTCCCACGCAAATTTTCAGCATAAACGGAGGAGATTTGAGCGTGTCCGTATGCTATATACGTTTTTCAAGGGTAACTCGGTTTATCGAGAAAATGGATAAAGACGTGTTATCTGATGGTTTAATCGAACATGGTAACTTCTGTCTCGTCCCAGGACACGTGGTTCAAAAATCATGAGAAACTGAAACGCAGCCTAGTACGACCTCCCGAACGTCCTAAATTACAGCCTATAATTCACGGTTTTCAGTATTTTGTGGGCTCGGGTCAGAAATGGCAGTAAAACACACAAACATTTTATTAACTCAGGTAAAGCTGTCACGCAAATTTTGAGCATAAACAAAGGAGATTTGAGGGTGTCGGTATGTGATAAACGTTTTTCAAGGGTAACTCAGTTTATCGAGAAAATGGATAAATACGTGTTATCTGATGGTTAAATCGAACATGGTAACTTCTACCACGGCCCGGGACACGTGGTTCAAAAATCATGAGAAACAGAACGCAGCCCAGTACGACCTCCCAACGGCCTAAATGAAAGCCTATAATACACGATTTTCGGTATTTTGTGGCCTTGAGTAAAAAATGGCAGTTAATCACACAAACATTTTATTGGCTCCGATAAAGCTCCCACGCAAATTTTGAGCATAAACAGATAAGATTTGAGGGTGTCCATATGCGATAAACGTTTTTCGGGGGTAACTCGGTTTATCGAAAAAATGGATAAATACGTGTTATCTGATGGTTTAATCGAACATGTTAACTTCTACCACGTCCAAGGACACGTGGTACAAAAAATCGTGAGGAACTAAACGCAGCCTGTTACGACCTTCCGAAAGGCCCAAATTACAGCCTATATAATACACGGTTTTTCAGTATTTTGTGGCCCCGGGTCAGAAATGGCAGTAAATCACACAAACATCTTATTAACTCAGATAAAGCTTCCACGCAAATTTTGAGCATAAACGGAGGAGATTTGACGGTGTCGGTATGCGATAAACGTTTTTAAGGGGTAACTCGGTTAATCGAGAAAATGGATAAATACGTGTTATCTGATGGTTTATTCGAACATGATAACTTCAACAACAGCCCGGGACACGTGGTTCAGAAATCATGAGAAACTGAAACGCAGCCCAGTACGACCTCCCGAACGGCCTAAATTACATCCTAAATTACACGATTTTTGGTATTTTGTGTTCTGGGTCAGAAATGGCAGTAAATCACACAAACAATTTATTGGCTCAGATAAAGCTCTCACGCAAATTTTGAGCATAAACGGATTAGATTTGAAGGTGTCCGTATGCGATAAACGTTTTTCGGGGGTAACTCGGTTTATCGAGAAAATGGATAAACACGTGTTATCTGATGGTTTAATCGAACATGGTAACTTCTACCACGTCCCACGACACGTGGTATAAAAATCGTGAGAAACTGAAACGCAGCCTAGTACGACTTCCCGAACGGCCCAAATTACAACCTATAATACACGGTTTTCAGTATTTTGTGGCCCCGGGTCAGAAATGGCAGTAAATAACACAAACATTTTATTAGCTCAGATAAAGCTGCCACGCATATTTTGAGCATAAACGCAGGATATTTGAGGGTGTCGGTATGCGATAAACGTTTTTCGGTGGTAAATCGGTTTATCGAGAAAATGGATAAATACGTGTTATCTGATGGTTTAATCGAACATGTTAACTTCTATCACAGCCCAAGACACGTGGTTTAAAAATCATGAGAAACTGAAACGCAGCCTAGTACAACCTCCCGAACGTCCCAAATTACAGCTTATAATACACGGATTTCAGTATTTTGTGGCCCCGGGTCAGAAATGGCAGTAAATCACACAAACATTTTATAAGCTCAGATAAAGCTCCCACGCAAAGTTTGAGCATAAACGGAGTAGATTTAAGGATGCCGGTATGCGATAAACGTTTTTCAGAGGTAACTCGGTTTATCGAGAAAATTGATAAATACCTGTTATCTGATGGTTAAATCGAACATGGTAACTTCTACCACGTCCCAGGACACAAAGTTCAAAAATCATAAGAAACTTAAACGCGGGCTAGTACGACCTCCCGAACGTCCCAAATTACAGCCTATAATTCACGGTTTTCAGTATTTTGTGGCCCCGGGCCAGAAATGGCAGTAAATCACACAAACATTTTATTAGCTCAGATAAAGCTCCCACGCAAATTTTGAGCATAAACAAAGGAGATTTGAGGGTGTCGGTATGCGATAAACGTTTTTCAAGGGTAACTCGGTTTATCGAGAAAATGGTTAAATACGTGTTATCTAATGGTTTAATCGAACATGGTAACTTCTACTACGGCCTGGGACACGTGGTTCAAATATCTTGAGAAACTGAAACGCAGCCCAGTACGACCTCCCAAACGGCCCAAATTATAGCCTATAATACACGATTTTCGGTATTTTGTGGCCATGGGTCAGAAATGGCAGTAAATCACACAAACATTTTATTGGCTCAAATAAAGCTCCCACGCAAAGTTTGAGCATAAACGTAGGTGATTTGAGGTTGTCCGTATGCTATAAACATTTTTCGGGGATAACTCGGTTTATCGAGAAAATGGATAAATACGTGTTATCTGATGGTTTAATCGAACATATTAACTTTTATCACAGCCCAAGACACGTGGTTTAAAAATCACGAGAAACCGAAACGCAGCCTAGTACGACCTCCCGAACGTCCCAAATTACAACCTATAATACACGATTTTCGGTATTTTGTGGTCCCGGATCAGAAATGGCAGTAAATCACATAAACATTTTATAAGCTCAGATAAAGCTCCCACGCAAAGTTTGAGCATAAACGGAAGAAATTTGAGGATTTCCGTATGCGATAAACGTTTTTCGGGGGTAACTCGGTTTATCGAGAAAATGGAAAAATACGTGTTGTCTGATGGTTTAATCGAACATGGTAACTTCTACCACGTCCCAGGACACGTGGTATAAAAATCGTGAGAAATTGAAACGCAGGCTAGTACGACCTCCCGAACGGCCCAAATTACAGCCTATATAATACACGGTTTTCATGATTTTGTGGTCCCGGGTCAGAAAAGGCAGTAAATCACACAAACATTTTATTACCTCAGATCAAGCTCCCACGCAAGTTCTGAGCATAAACGGAGGATAGTTGAGGGTGTCCGTATGCGGTAAATGTTTTTTGGTGGTAACTCGGTTTATCGAGAAACTGGAAAAATACGTGTTGTCTGATTGTTTAATCGAACTTGGTAACTTCTACCACGTCCCAGGACACGTGGTATAAAAATCGTGAGAAACTGAAACGCAGGCTAGTACGACCTCCTGAATGGCTCAAATTACAGCCTATATAATACACGGTTTTCAATATTTTGTGGTCTCGGGTCAGAAATGGCAGTAAATCACACAAACATTTTATTACCTCAGATAAAGCTCCCACGAAAATTTTGAGCATAAACGGAGGAGATTTGAGTGTGTCGGTTTGCGATAAACGTTTTTTAGAGGTAACTCGGTTTATGGAGAAAATGGATAAAAACGTGTTATCTGATGGTTTAATCAAACATGGTAACTTCTACCATGTCCCAGGACACGTGGTACAAAAATCGTGAGAAACTGAAACGCAGCCTAGTAAGACCTCCCGAACGTCCCAAATTACAGTTTATAATACACAGTTTAAAGTATTTTGTGGCCCCGGGTCAGAAATGCACTAAATCACACAAACATTTTATTAGCTCAGATAAAGCTGTCACGCAAATTTTGAGCATAAACGGAGGAGTTTTGAGGGTGTCGGTATGCGATAAACGTTTTTCAGGGGTAACTGGTTTATCGAGAAAATGGATAAATACGTGTTATCTGATGGTTTAATCGAACATGGTAACTTCTACCACGTCCCAGGACACGTGGTACAAAAATCATGAGAAACTGAAACGCAACATAGTACGACCTCCCGGACGGTCCAAATTACAGCCTATAATACACGGTTTTCAGTATTTTGTGGCCCCGGGTCAGAAATGGCCGTAAATCAGACAAACATTTTATCAGCTCAGATAAAGCTCCCACGCAAATTTTGAGCATAAACGGAGTAGATTTGAGGGTGTCGGTATGCGATAAACGTTTTTCAGAGGTAACTCGGTTTATCGAGAAAATGGATAAAAACGTGTTATCTGATGGTTTAATAAAACATGGTTACTTCTACCACGGCCCAGGACAGGTGGTTCAAAAATCATGAGAAACTGAAATGCAGCCTAGTAAGACCTCCCGAACGGCCCAAATTACAGCATATAATTCACGGTTTTCAGTCATTTGTGGTCCCGGGTCAGAAAATGACAGTAAATCACACAAACATTTTATTGGCTCTGATAAAGCTCCCACGCAAATTTTGAGCATAAACGGAGGAGAATTGAGGGTGTCCGTATGCGATAAACGTTTTCCGGGGGTAACTCGGTTTATCAAGAAAATGGATAAATACGTGTTATCTGATGGTTTAATCGAACATGTTAACTTTTACCACGTACAAGGACACGTGGTACAAAAATCGTGAGAAACTTAAACACTGCCTAGTACGACCTCTCGAACGACCCAAATTACAACCTATAATACACGGTTTTCAGTATTTTGTGCCCCGCGTCAGAAATGGCAGTAAACCACACAAATATTTTATTAGCTCAGATAAAGCTCCCACGCAAATTTTGAGCAAAAACGGAGGAGATTTTAGGGTGTCGGTATGCGATAAACGTTTTTCAAGGGTAACACGGTTTATCGAGAAAATGGATAAATACGTGTTATCTGATGGTTTAATCGAACATGGTAACTTCTATCACGGCCCAGGACACGTGGTTCAAAAATCATGAGAAACTGAAACGCAGCCTAGTATGACCTCACGAACGTCCCAAATTACAGCCTAACATACACGGTTTTCAGTATTTTGTGGCCCCGGGTCAGAAATGGTAGTAAATCGCACAAACATGTTATTAGCTCAGATAAAGCTCCCACGCAAAGTTTGAGCATAAACGAAAGAGATTTGAGGGTGTCGGTATGCGATAAACGTTTTTCAGGGTTAACTCGGTTTATCGAGAAAATGGTTAAATACGTGTTATCTAATGGTTTAATCGAACATGGTAACTTCTACTACGGCCCGGGACACGTGGTTCAAATATCTTGAGAAACTGAAACGCAGCCCAGTACGACCTCCCGAACGGCCCAAATTATAGCCTATAATACACGATTTTCGATATTTTGTAGCCCTGGGTCAGAAATGGTAGTAAATCACACAAACATTTTATTGGCTCAAATAAAGCTCCCACGCAAAGTTTGAGCATAAACGTAGGTGATTTGAGGTTGTCCGTATGCTATAAACATTTTTCGGGGATAACTCGGTTTATCGAGAAAATGGATAAATACGTGCTATCTGATGGTTTAATCAAACAATGTAACTTCTACCACGTCCTAGGACACGTGGTACAAAAATCGTAAGAAACTCAAACGCAACCTACTACGACCTCCCGGACGGCCCAAATTACAGCCTATAATACACGGTTTTCAGTATTTTGTGGCCCCGTGTCAGAAATGGCCGTAAATTACACAAACATTTTATTAGCTCAGATAAAGCTGCCACACAAATTTTGAGCATAAACGGTGGAGTTTTGAGGGTGTCGGTATGAGATAAACGTTTTTCAGAGGTAACTCGGTTTATCGAGAAAATGGATAAATACGTGTTATATGATGGTTTAATCGAACATGGTAACTTCTACCACGTCCCAGGACACGTGGTACAAAAATCGTGTGAAACTGAAACGCAACCTAGTACGACCTCCCGGACGGCCCAAATTACAGCCTATAATACACGGTTTTCAGTATTTTGTGGCCCCGGGTCAGAAATGGCCGTAAATCACACAAACATTTTCTTAGCTCAGATAAAGCTCCCACGCAAATTTTGAGCATAAACGGAAGAGATTTGAGGGTGTCGGTTTGCGATAAACGTTTTTCAGAGGTTACTCGATTTATCGAGAAAATGGATAAATACGTGTTATCTGATGGTTTAATCGAACATGGTTACTTCTACCATGGCTCAGGACACGTGGTTCAAAAATCATTAGAAACTGAAACGCATACCAGTAAGACCTCCCGAACGGCCCAAATTAAAGTTTATAATACACGATTTTCGGTATTTTGTGATCCCGGGTCAGAAATGGCAGTAAATCACACAAACACTTAATTGGCTCAGATAAAGCTCCCACGCAAATTTTCAGCATAAACGGAGGAGATTTGAGGGTGTCGGTATGCGATATACTTTTTTCAGGGGTAACTCGGTTTATCGAGAAAATAGATAAATACGTGTTATCTGATGGTTTAATCAAACATGGTTACTTCTACCACGTCCAAGGACACGTGGTATAAAAATCGTGTGGAACTGAAACTCAGCTTAGTACGACCTCCCGAACAGCCCAAATTACAACCTTATATAATACACGGTTTCAGTATTTTGTGGTCCCGGGTCAGAAATGGCATTAAATCACACAAACATCTTATTAGCTCAGATAAAGCTCTCACGCAAATTTTCAGCATAAAATGAGAAGATTTGAGGGTGTCGGTATGCGATAAACGTTTTTAAGGGGTAACTCGGTTTATCGAGGAAATGGATAAATACGTGTTATCTGATGGTTTATTCGAACATGATAACTTCAACCACGGCCCGGGACACGTGGTTCAAAAATCATGAGAAAGTGAAACGCAGCTCAGTACGACCTCCCGAACGGCCTAAATTACATCCTAAATTACCCGATTTTCGGTATTTTGTGGCCTTGGGTCAGAAATGGCAGTAAATCACACAAACATTTTATTGGCTCAGATAAAGCTCCCACGCAAATTTTGAGCATAAACAGAGGAGATTTGAGGGTGTCCGTATGCGATAAACGTTTTTCAGGGGTAACTCGGTTTATCCAGAAAATGGATAAACACATGTTATCTGATGGTTTAATCGAACATGATAACTTCTACCACGTCCCAGGACACGTGGTATAAAAATTGTGAGAAACAGAAACGCAACCGAGTACGAGTTCCCGAACGGCCCAAATTACAGTCTATAATACACGGTTTTCAGTATTTTGTGGCCCCGGGTCAGAAATGGCAGTAAATCACACAAACATTTTAGTAGCTTAGATAAAGCGGCCACGCATATTTTGAGCATAAACGTAGGAGATTTGAGGGTGTCGGTATGCGATAAACGTTTTTCGGTGGTAAATCGGTTTATCGAGAAAATGGATAAATACGTGTTATTTGATGGTTTAATCGAACATGTTAACTTCTATCATAGCCCAGGACACATGGTTTAAAAATCACGAGAAACTGAAACGCAGCCTAGTACGACCTCCCGAACGTACCAAATTACAGCCTTATAATACACGGTTTTCAGTATTTTTTGGCCCCGGGTCAGAAATGGCAATAAATAACACAAACATTTTATTGGCTACTATAAAACTTCGAGGCCAATTTTTAGCATAAACAGAGGAGATTTGAGGGTGTCCGTATGCGATAAACGTTTTTCAAGGGTAACTCAGTTTATCGAGAAAATGGATAAATACGTGTTATCTGATGGTTTAATCGAACATGGTAACTTCTACCACGTCCCAGGACACGTGGTTCAAAATTCGTGAGAAACTGAAACGCTGCCCAGTACGACCTCTAGAACGGCCAAAATTACAGCCTATAATACACGAGTTTCGGTATTTTGTGGGTCAGGGTCAGAAATGACAGTAAAACACAAACATTTTGTTGGCTCAGATAAAGCTCCCACGCAAATTTTGAGTATAAACAAAGGAGATTTGAGGATGTCCGTATGCGAAAAACGTTTTTCAGGGGTAACTCGGTTTATTGAGAAAATGGATAAATAGGTGTTATCTGATGGTTTAATCGAACATGTTAACTTCTACCACGTCCCAGGACACGTGGTACAAAAATCGTGAGAAACTGAAATGAAGCCTAGTACGACCTCTCGAACGGCCCAAATTACAACTTATAATACACGGTTTTCAGTATTTTGTGGTGTCGGATCATAAATGGTAGTAAATTACACAAACATTTTATTAGCTCAGATAAAAATCCCACGCAAACATTGAGGTTAAACGGAGGAGATTTGAGGGTGTCGGTATGCGATAAACGTTTTTCATGGGGTAACTTGGTTAATCGAGAAAATAGATAAATACGTGTTATCTGATGGTTTAATCGAACATGGTAACTTTTACCACGGCCCAGGACACGTGGTTCAAAAATTATGAGAAACTGAAACGCAGCCCAGTACGACCTCCCGAACGTCCTAAATTACAACCTATAATACACGATTTTCGTTATTTTGTGGCCCTGGGTCAGAAATGGCAGTAAATCACACAAACATTTTATTGGCTAACATAAAGCTCCCACGCAAATTTTGAGCATAAACGGAGGAGATTTGAGGTTGTCTGTATGCGATAAACGTTTTTCGGGGGTAACTCGATTTATCGAAAAAATGGATAAATACTTGTTATCTGATGGTTTAATCGAACATGGTAACTTCTACCACGTCCCATGAAACTTGGCACAAAAATCGTGAGAAACTGAAACGCAGCCTAGTACGAGCTCCCGAACGGCCCAAATTACAGCCTTATATAATATACGGTTTTCAGTATTTTGTGGTCCCGGGTCAGAAATGGCATTAAATTACACAAACATCTTATTAGCTCAGATAAAGCTCTCACGCAATTTTTGAGTATAAAAGGAGGAGATTTGAGGGTGTCGGTATGCGATAAACGTTTTTAAGGGGTAACTCGGTTTATCGAGGAAATGGATAAATACGTGTTATCTGATGGTTTAATCGAATATGGTAACTTCTACCACGTCCCATGAAACTTGGCACAAAAATCGTGAGAAACTGAAACGCAGGCTAGTACGATCTCCCGAACGGCCCAAATTACAGCCTATAATACACGGTTTTCAGTATTTTGTGGCCACGAGTCAGAAATGGCAGTAAATCACACAAACATTTTATTACTTCAGATAAAGCTCTCACGCAAATTTTTAGCTTAAACAGAGGAGATTTGAGGATGTCGGTATGCTATAAACGTTTTTCAGGGGTAACTCGGTTTATCGAGAAAATGTATAAATACGTGTTATCTGATGGTTTAATCGAACATGGTAACTTCTAACACGGCCCATGACATGTGGTTAAAAAATCATGAGAAACTGAAACGCAGCCAAGTACGACCTCCCGAACGGCCCAAATTTCAGCCTATAATACACGATTTTCGGTATTTTGTGGCCCTGAATCAGAAATGGAAGTAAATCACACAAACATTTTTTTGGCTCAGATAAAGCTTCCACGCAAAGTTTGAGCATAAACGGAGGAGATTTGAGGGTGTCCGTATGCGATAAACGTTCTTCGGGGGTAACTCGGTTTATCGAGAAAATGGATAAATACGTGTTATCTGATGGTTTAATCAAACAAGGTAACTTCTACCACGTCCCAAGACTCGTAGTACAAAAATCGTGAGAAACTGAAACGCATCCTAGTACGATCTCCTGAACGGCCCATATTACAGCCTATACACGGTTTTCAGTATTTTGTGTCCCCGGGTCAGAAATGGCAGTAAGTCACACAAACATTTTATTGGGTAAGATAAAGGTCCCACGCAAATTTTGAGCATAAACGGAGTAGATTTGAGGTTGTCTGTACGCGATAAACGTTTTTCAGGGGTAACTCGGTTTATCGAGAAAATTGATAAATACGTGTTATCTGATGGTTTAAGCAAACGTGGTAACTTCTACCACGTCCCAGGACACGTGGCTCAAAAATCGAGAGAAACTGAAACGCAGCCTAGTACGACATCCCGAACGGCCCAAATTACAGCATATAATACATGGTTTTAGTATTTTGTGGACCCGGGTCAGAAATGGCAGTAAATCACACAAACATTTTATTAGCTCATATAAAGCTCTCACGCAAATTTTGAGCTTAAACAGAGGATATTTGAGGATGTCGGTATGCGATAAACGTTTTTCAGGGGTAACTCGGTTTATCGAGAAAATGGATAAATACGTTTTATCTGATGGTTTAATCGAACATGGTAACTTCTAACACGGCCCATGACATGTGGTTAAAAAATCATGATAAACTGAAACGCAGCCAAGTACGACCTCCTGAACGGCCCAAATTTCAGCCTATAATACACGATTTTCGGTATTTTGTGGCCCTGGGTCAGAAATGGAAGTAAATAACACAAACATTTTTTTGGCTCAGATAAAGCTCCCACGCAAATTTTGAGCATAAACGGAGGAGATTTGAGGGTGTTCGTATGCGATAAACGTTTTTCGGGGGTAACTCGGTTTATCGAGAAAATGGATAAATACGTGTTATCTGATGGTTTAATCAAACAAGGTAAATTCTACCACGTCCCAAGAATCGTGGTACAAAAATCGTGAGAAACTGAAACGCAGCCTAGTACGACCTCCCGAACGGCCCAAATTACAGCCTATAATACACGGTTTTGTGTATTTTGTGGCCCCGGGTCATAAATTGCAGTTAATCACACAAACTTTTTATTAGCTCAGATATATCTCTCACGCAAATTTTGAGCATAATCAGAGGAGATTTGAGGGTGTCGGTATGCGATAAACATTTTTCAGGGGTAACTCGGTTTATCGAGAAAATGGATAAATACGTGTTATCTGATGATTTAATCGAACATGGTAACTTCTACCACGGCCCAGGACACGTGGTTCAAAAATCATGAGAAACTCAAACGCAGCCCAGTACGACCTCCTAAACGGCCCAAATTACAGCCTATAATACACGATTTTCGGTATTTTGTGGTCCTGGGTCAGAAATGGCAGTAAATCATACAAACATTTTATTGGCTCAGATAAAGCTCCCACGCAAATTTTGAGCATAAACGGAGGAGATTTGTGGGTGTCCTTATGCGATAAACGTTTTTCGGGGGTAACTCGGTTTATCGAGAAAATGGATATATACGTGTTATCTGATGGTTTAATAATCTCCGTTTTTACGTTGTTTAAAGAGAAATACTAAAAACCAATTTCTATTTATAGACATAGCGGGTCTATAAACATCTTCGGGGAAAAATTATTTTTGTTTTCCGAATATTGCTGAAAATCGCTTATTTTGAAGGTTATATCCACGTTTTTCGGGACAATTGGGCCTTGAAATAAAATGTCTCAAAATTGGCACTATAATATCTCGAAGACTAATAATTACTCGGGATAACGAAATTGGCATCTGATTTAAAATAGTGATATTTTGGAGACCTTAGGACCACTTTTTAAACCTTATATGTATTAGAGTAAACAAGTAGTATTCTTCGTTATTACGTTGTGTAATAACCCAAAATATATATGTAAATAGTACAAAGTAAGAAAGTACTACAAGTGAGTGTTAGAAGATGATTGAATATAACTAACCAAATTCCAAATAAAACATACTTGATTAGAATGATGACTTTGAGTGAATTCGTTTTAGATCTAGATAAGAATAACCTAAATAAACGATATTATAAATTTCATGTGAGCAACTTTAATCATAAATTATTTTTATCAACTAAATGTTATACTCATAAATATTTTATCGTAACTAGATACTATGTGAATAATAATGAAGTATCAACCATATATTATAACTCATCATCTACTACCAAAATCATATACCTATTATGATATCATAATATAATAATAATAATAATATAGATCTTTTGATACTTTTTGGATAAGTTTGCTTATAATTGTCCATGCAAATGATACAATTGACATTTCTTAGTAACTAAGATATAGTAAGCAAAATTGCTATTGAACACTTCATGATATGCTCCATATTGTTGGCTATAAAAGCCTTCATCATTCACGTTGATAAAAGTACACTCAAATAAAAGAAAAAAATAGAATACCGAGAAAATTGAGAGAAGGCAGGAAGCACATAGTACGTACGAGAAAAGGGTAGAAGGAACTTATGTATCTTAGTATATAATACACTATGTCTATTACTCTATATAAAAGAAAATAAGGTATGATTTCGGGACCCTTCATCGATTACAATTAAGTATCTATTTTTAAATAAGACAATGTTAGAAATAATTGGTGATCATAAGTTTTATCGTAAATTTTATGTTATAACTGTTATACTCCGTCTATGTTATATTTATGTCTTATATGTCATAATGTTTGTCATGCTGGTACTTTTGTTATAATGTATAATTGGCCAATTGTAGCATTCAGGATACGATTACAGGAGAGGTATGGCATTACAAATTTAACCTGTGTACATGGAAGGGAGCACGGCTCCATGATATGAGAACTGCAGTTCTGGTTATTACTGGTGGAAGTCCCAGGGGGTTACATAAAAAAAAGTATATGGTCCTGTGTACATGGAGGAGGGCTTAGCCCAGGGGAGTAATTACTCCGTAATGTGTCTCACTCCAGTAATGGTAGACCGGTATAAATTGTGGAATGACATGTTGCATGATGACTGGTGTGGAATCTATAATAATTATTGGACTATGTTTCATATGACCTATTTAATACTTGTGAGATGTGAATGAAGTAAAATATTAAACCCAGGAAAGTAGGGCCGGTGGAGATGACCGGAGTCATACTCAGCCTGTGGTTGGCCGATCCCGTCATATTCAATCCTTTTCAGGTTTCAGTACCAGGGAGGGTCAAGTGTGAGAAATTTCATATAGAAGATAAGACTTATAAGATGTATAATTCAACTAAATTAAGTTTTAATTTTAATTCTTTTCAAATGTATTTACTTTATGGTATAGCCTTGTATTTTCTGGAAGGGAAATAGCGGTGATGCCCTGTAATCTCGCTTCCATTTTTATTAATAAAATGAATTATTTTGTGCTCCTTGTGTACTTGATTAGCGGGGCGCTACACATTGTTTAAAGAGGGATACTAACATCCAATTGCTATTTATAGACGTAACGGGTCTATAAACACCTTTAGGGAAAACATATTTTTGGATTCCGATTATCGCTGAAAACCGCTTATTTTCGGGACAACTGAGACTTGAAATAAAATGTCTCTAAATTCGCACTCTAATATCTCTAAGACATATAATAATGACTCAGGATAACGAAATTGGCATCTGATTTGAAATAAAGAAAGTTTGGAGACCTTAAGACCGCTTTTCAGACCTTATCTGTATTAGAGGAAACAAGTAGTAATCTCCGTTTTTACGTTGTTTAAAGAGAAATACTAAAAACCAATTGATATTTATAGACATAATGGGTCTATAAAACCCTTTAGAGAAAAATATTTATGGTTTCCGAATATTGCTAAAAATTGGTTATTTTGAAGATTATTATCCACGGTTTTCGGGACAACTGGGCCTTGAAATAAAATGTCTCAAAATTCGCACTATAATATCTCTAAGACTAATAATTACTCAGGATAACGAAATTGGCATCTGATTTAAAATAGTGATATTTTGGAGACCAAAGACCTTTTTTCAAACCTTATCTGTATTAGAGTAAACAAGTAGTAATCTCCGTTTTTACGTTGTTTAAAGAGGGATAAAAACATCCAATTGATATTTATAGACGGAACGGGTATATAAATACCCTTAGGAAAAAAATATTTTTGGTTTTCGAATATCGCTGAAAACCGCTTATTTTCAAGGTTATTATCCACGTTTTTCAGGACAACTGGGCCTTGAAATAAAATGTCTCTAAATTCGCACTGTAATATCTCTAAGACATATAATAATGATTCAAAATAACGAAATTGGCATCTGATTTGAAATAAAGATATTTTGGATACCTTAAGATCACTTTTCTGACCTCGTTTATATCAGAGAAAATAAGAAGTATTCTCTGTTTTTACATTTTTTAAAGAGGGATACTAACATCCAATTGCTATTTATAGACGTAATGGGTTTATAAATACCTTTAGGAAAAAAAATATTTTTGGTTTCCGAAAATCGTAGCGGTTTTCAAGGTTATAATCCACGGTTTTCAAGACAACTTGGCCTTGAAATAAATTGTCTCTAAATTCGCACTGTAATATTTTAAAGACATATAATAACGACTCGGGATAACGAAATTGGAATCTGATTTGTAATAAAGATAGTTTGGATACCTTAAGACCACTTTTCAGACCTTGTCTGTATTAGAGGAAACAAGTAGTAATTTCCGTTTTTACGATGTTTAAAGAGGGATACTAAATATCAATTACTATTTATAGACGTAACGGGTCTAAAAACACCTTTAGGGAAAAAATATTTTTGGTTTCCGAATATCGATGAAAACCGCTAATTTTGAAGGTTATTATCCACGGTTTTCGGGACAACTGGGCCTTGAAATAAATTGTCTATAATCGCACTATAATATCTCTAAGAAATATAATAATGACTCAGAATAACAAAATTGGCATCTGATTTGAAATAGAGATACCACTTTTCAGACCTTGTATGTATTAGAGGAAACAAGTTGTATTCTCCGTTTTACATTGTTTAAAGAGGGATACTAACATCCAATTGTTTTTTTATAGACGTAACGGGTCTATAAATACCTTTGGGAAAAAATATTTTTGGTTTCCGAATATCGCTGAAAACCGCTAATTTTCAAGGTTATTATCGACGTTTTTCGGGACAACTGGGCCTTGAAATAAAATGTCTCTAAATTCGCACTGTAATATCTCTACGACATATAATAATGACTCAGGATAACGAAATTGGCATCTGATTCGAAATAAAGATATATTGGAGACCTTAAGATCACTTTTCAGACCTCGTCTATATAAGAGGAAACAAGAAGTATTCTCTGTTTTTACGTTGTTTAAAGAGGGATACTAACATCCAGTTGTTATTTATAGACGTAACGGGTCTATAAATATCTTTAGGGAAAAAATATATTTGGATTCCGAATATCGCTGAAAACCGTTGATTTTGAAGGTTATTATCAACGGTTTTCGGGACAACTGGGCCTTGAAAAAAAACGTTTCCAAATTCACAAATATCTCTAAGACATATAATAATGACTCAGGATAACGAAATTGGCACCTGATTTAAAATAAAGATAGTTTGGAGACCTTAAGATTTAAGATCACTTTTCTAGTAATCTCCGTTTTTACGTTATTTAAAGATGGATACTAAAAATCAATTGATTTTTATAGACTTAAGGGTTGTATAAACACCTTTAGAGAAAAATTATTTTTGGTTTCCGAATATCGCTGAAAACCGCTGATTTTGAAGATTATTATCCACGGTTTTCAGGACAATTGGGCCTTGAAATAAAATGTCTTAAATTCGGAATATAATATCTCTAAGACATATAATAATGACTCAGGATAACGAAATTGGCATCTGATTTAAAATAGAGATATTTTGGTGACCTTAAGACCATTTTTCAGACCTTGTCTGTATTAGAGGCAACAAGTAGTAATCTCCGTCTTTACGTTGTTTAAAGATGGATATTAACATACAATTGCTATTTATAGACGTCACAGGTCTATAAATACGTTAAGGGAAAAAATATTTTTGAATTCTGAATATCGCAGAAAACCGCTAATTTTAAAGGTAATATCCACTGTTTTCGTGACAACTGGGTCTTGAAAAAAAATGTCTCTAAATTCGCACTGTAATATCTCTAAGACATATAATAATGACTCAGGATAACGAAATAGACATCTGATTTGAAATAAAGATATTTTGGAGACCTTAAGACCACTTTTCAGACCTCGTCTAGATAAGAGGAAACAAGAAGTATTACAACGAAATTTGAAATAATGACTAAGGATAACGAACTGGACCTGCCCGGACCGGAAGAGTAAAATACCTCAATGATGTACGGAAATTGTCCCCCTTTCTTGGAGAAATCATATTATTTGTTGTCCTAATAACTTAATTAACGATTTTTCTAAAACGTAGCCTAAGCAAGCTCCAAGAGGTCTTCTACTCTTCTTAGGGAGTAGGTAATTAAGCATCTGTTTTACTTCGGACGATCATAGGATTACGTGTTTAGCCACTTCCGACAAGTCATTAATTAGTCATTAATTAACTTTCATGTGCATTCTTTGGATCAAGATGACACATTTATTAGAGCTCCATTATAATCTCTTGCGGTGAATAGTTATATGTGAGACATCTTAGTAATCCGTAATACTTCTTTCATCGTATAATATAAATCGTTTTAATTTATTTCACCATATATAATGAAGAAATGGGGATAATATAGGCAGAATCATTACAAGGCGTAGAATGTCTAATTAGATGAAATAATTTCAAGATTTAGGACTAATTTGAGATAATCATACTCGAGTAGTGCTAAATGTGATGTTAAGACAACCCTTTAGAGATAACATTAAAAGTTATAATGATAATTACTCATTTATCTTCGAAAAATGAATATTTGATTTGTTTGTTATTATAAGTGATTACGTGTGATTTGAAATTGGAACATTTCAAAATGTGTAGTTTTAGATGGGCCAATTTAAATCCTAATTAAGATTGGGTAAATTTTGTACGAGTATCAAGTTAAAAGTTGTAATTGACATAGCGTTTTCGCTCAATTTTAAATATCGGGGTATACTTATTGAGTTGTAATCAATTTTTATATGTATAACCTCGAACATATTGTTAGTAAATTATAAGCCTTTATAGAGGTCAACTTTATGATAAATACTTTAAAACTATTGTTATGACATACCCGGGCAACGCTCGGGTAATGATTTGGTCGTACAATATCAGAATTCTGAAGAAGTGTAATGTTGGTGGACATATAGTTGGGCTTCTAATGGAATTGCAGATCAGCCCAGCCCATTACACGAGCTTGCTATTTATTACTTTTGAAGTTTGAACAATCAATCCAATTTGACCTTATTTCCAACATATTTCTTTAGTAGGAGTAATTAAATTGACACAATTCAAAGAGAAATGACTATGCATTTCATGTTTTTTTTATAATTTAAAAGATATTGGTTAGCAAAAGTTCTCATTTAAGACGGACATATTCATTTTAAGTTTATGACAGATAAAATACATATCAAATCACA
This sequence comes from Heliosperma pusillum, assembly GCA_022085475.1. Taxonomy (NCBI): domain Eukaryota; kingdom Viridiplantae; phylum Streptophyta; class Magnoliopsida; order Caryophyllales; family Caryophyllaceae; genus Heliosperma; species Heliosperma pusillum. Next base: position 619,968 of record JAIUZE010045405.1, on the reverse strand, counting down.
TGCCAAATTGCTTAAAAATGCCAATATTTGTGTCTCTATTAGCCTTATATGATAGTATTTGCCCCCTCTTAAGGTTTAAGACCGATAGTTTATCTTAAGCAAGATCTACTGATTGGAGAGAGAAGAGAATGCCTCGGAAAGTGAGACTAACATATATACGAGTATAAAAACACAGAGTACTTATATAAAACCTTCTTATATAAGTGTTTTCGTAAAATAGGTTGTTATTATACCTAAATACCCATTGATGGTGGTTATCAAATTAATTACCCTTTATGTGATTATTTAGGTAAATACAATACAATTTCACAATAGATTAACTATTATGTTGATGTCAGCTATGCTAGCTAAGAATAATTGATCTCTCTTAAACGAATATATCCGTTTTAAGAGTAAAACGGGTTATATAATATATACCACTTGTATATATAGGAGAACTGTTTTGTTAGTATCCATTTTATCCCGATTATTTGTTTTGTTTTAAGCTTAAGACAGGCTAGCCCGTCTTAAATGAGAATTTGTAAGCCGAGACCTGAGCTAGAGTGGTACTCATGAACTGATTTCAAATCCCGTAAACAACCAAATTTCCCTTGTGGCTCTCTTTAAACCAGAAAAAAATAATAGACTATTAAGGCCTTGTTCTTTTGAACTTAAGTTTTATGAACTGATCTGAATTAAACTGATCTAATTTGAATTAAATTGAACCGAACTTAATGAAACTAAACTGAACTGAAACGAACTTATTTGAAATAATAATAATAATAATAATAATTTTGAACTGAATTAATCTAAACTAAAATGAATTTATAAAAATTGAAATTAAAAGTCCAAAGAAATCGGGCCTAATTGAAAAACCATATCATAAGACTCCTTACCTATTCTTCCAGGATACTCAATATGATTCTTGATTTAAAAACTAAACGATTTCATTTCTTATAATTGATTTGAATTGGCTAACTTTAGAAATGTTAAATAGCATTGCTTTCCAATTAATTTGATTCATTTCTTACCAATATGATATTCCTTATTCGGAAAAAAAAACATCATAAAAAAATTTAATTCCTCGAACAATAATTTCTATAGTCTTCCATGATAGTACGACTTGTTCTAATATTTAAGCCATGCATGTGAAGCATAGTGACATGCAATACAACAAATTCTAATATACCACAAACTTTTCACATATATAGATAGATATCATGGTCTCCACGCACCAATTCTTCCCCTTCTTTTTCTTTACCTTTTTCTTTTTTTCTAGTGTCATTTCTCGTACTCTCGAACCTAATACCGACTCATCCATGACCATGATGGACAAGTTTGAGACATGGATTGCTTTGCATGGTCGCGAGTATAAGAGTGTGATTGAGAAAGAAAGGCGTTTTCGCATATTTGAAGAAAATATGAGACAAATAGAGGAATTTAATAGTAATAATGCTAATAATTCCTACACACAAGGACCAAATGAGTTTACCGACATGACCCCTCAAGAGTTCTTAGAAAGTTATACGGGTTACGAACAATCACCTATCACAAATACATCTAAATTCGACTATATTAGCGACGTGGGTGTGCAAAAATCAGTTGATTGGAGACAACAGGGCGCAGTAACTCCCGTAAAAAGCCAATCGGCTTGCGGTAAGAAAATATAAATCATGACAACTTTTTATATTTTACTCCGTATTAATTATAAGCGAGTAAAATTTGAATTTGTCTAGGTGTTTCTTTTTACAAGTTATTAGTTTTAAACCGGGGTAATGTGCACGGATCGCAATAACATGCATTTTTATTGGATACATGAGCATGTAAATAAGAACTATTAAATATTTAATGTCGTGACAATATAAATAAGGCAATGACTACCGGTTCTTCGACGTAAATATAATTTAAGTTACTAATCTCTACGGATTTTTTAGGAATAAATTACTACAATTTTTTACGAATAAACGATGCTTCGCGTACATGCTCTCTAATTTTTATTTCTTATAGTTTCATTCCCAAGTCTCACGTGTCAGGTTATATGTACATTTTTTTTTCGAATTTAAAAGTCCAAATCTTTGAACTTATTATCTATTTTACCATGCATGTTATGTTTTTCATCTAGTTGAATTCTTTCATTTTACGTAATAAAATCAAAGATTTTGTTATGTGTGTATATACATACCTACACGCACTTACAAAGAAAGCATTTTTAAAAAACTCAATGCCATTTTTTAACCACAAATAAGACCATACTACCAGATGTATATGGGCATGATACATCTAATATCAATCTAATTGAGTTATATGCGATCTTTTCGAGTTTTTAAATTTTTTTTTTTACATTTTTAGTTTTTTCGGTGTCAAATTAAAATCTAAATGAACTTATATATTACAATGTGATAGCACAAAATAGCTTTGTAACTCTTTTTGCATACAAAAATGGCTTATACAAGTACAACCAACCAATATCGTCACTTATATTATCTCCCGTTATGTCGTAATCACAAATTCTTATGTATGACGGTCTAATACATTATCTAAGAGTTCTTTTATAAATGACGCCCAGTCAATTGATTATCTTGGCTTTATTGCTTACGATTACTCTAGGTTCGTGTTGGGCATTTGCATCAGTCGCGACAGTAGAAGGGATATACAAAATCAAGACCGGAAAACTAGTCTCGTTCTCGGAGCAAGAACTCGTGGACTGCGTTCAAAAAGACGGTTGTAAAGCCGGAACGGTGACAAATGCATATAAATATATCAGAGATCACGGCATATTCACTGAACATGACTACCCTTACATTGCCAAGACAGGCCGATGCAGATATGGTCAAAACTTAGTTAAAATACACAGCTATTCATACGTTTCACGAGGCGCGGCTTCGCTTATACAAATCTTAAACAAGCAACCTGTATCGGTGGGTATTGACGTTCACTCGCGGGGTTTCCACAGCTATGCTGGCGGAATTTATAATGGTGGGTGTGGAACTAGTATAAATCATGCTGTAGCGGTTATTGGGTATGGCACTGATAACGCTTCTGGGAAGGATTATTGGTTGATTAAGAACTCGTGGGGTGAAAGATGGGGCGAAAAAGGATATATGAGGATTCTTAGAGACGAAAATGTTTGTCCAATTACTCTCAGTATTTTTTATCCTAACATGTAAGTCATGTTACATACCTTGCATGGCAATGCATGGAAAGTATTGCGTAGTATTTAGGATCCTAGTATTTACTACAGTATATTTTAATTCAGTATGTCTCTTATGCGACTGTTGTATACCGCGTGTTTTTGTAAAATGTGATCACTTTTGGTCAATAATGACCACTTAAAAAAATTTGTCATTTTTTAGCTATAAAAAATGGTCACTATTTTATCAAAAATGGTCACTTTTTGTCAAAAAAATGGTCACTAAAACGTCGCACTGTACAACGGTCTCATAGAAAAATTTGCGATTTTAATAAGTGATTAATAATAAGGTTTCAAACTCTCGGAAACATTTAATCTAGCCAGTCATCTGTCTTGTAAGTTGTAAGGTATTTATACTCCCTCAATAACATTGAGTAAAAAATAAGTTATCTATTTCCATTTCGAGTATTAATTACGACTTTTGCGTATTATTTATCGTAGACTTTGAGGTGCATTTTACATGTGCAGCTGAAGTATTGTAATTTGTGTAGTTTAAAAATTAAAATCATTTAGTTGTCTCTTCATGTTTACGCTAAAATCAATAAATAACTATTGATGGAATCGAGGGAGTACTAGACTAACAACAAATTAAACATGTTTAATTCTCAATGAGTTGTATACTTGTGTCGCATGATTGTTATAAAGTTCGTTACCCTTAAATTATAGGTTAACGTGACAAATAAAAATTTATATAAATTTTAAAAATGGCGTAAAAATATTGACTTGACTTTATACACATTGAGTATTTGAGTTATTACAAAAATGGCCCATGTAGTTTATATCTTGCTATATTGGTCCAATGTACACTAATGCTTACAAGGTCACAAAGTTGGCCCGGCCCAATCACTACTATACGGCCCATCTTTATGCCCCTAAGTCTATATACAAGTCTATAACTTCAACAACAACAAAAAAAGATGAATATGCATGATGCTAAGTTGCTAAGTGCCCCAACTTAGAGGGTACATCACAGGTCGATCCGTCCCGAAAACATAAGCTCCTGCACAAAAATAGACATATTTTTAGCATGGTTAGTTCAGTAATAAAGTTGTTTGGAACCCATTAATATCAAAAGGGTGCTAAAAAAACATTAAAAAAAATTCGATAGTAATTAAGTTGCTTACCTAGGGTAGGCATTAAAATAGAGAGGATGATAATGCCAACAATTTTCAAAGGTAGACCCGTCTTGATCATATCCTTGATCTCGATATGACCAGTCGTGAACCCAACAATGTTAGAAGGCGTCCCTGTGGGAAGCAAGAACGCAAATTGCGCACCAATGGCGCCAGGGACCATAAGTAAAAGTGGGTGCAACCGCATGGTTTTAGCAATTTGAATCAACAAGGGAACCAAAAGCGTAGTTGTAGCGTTGTTGGAGGTGAACTCGGTGATAACACCACTTATTAGACCGACAGCTGGTGCAATCGCCCAAAAGGGTGCGGACTCTAGGAAGTCTAACGCCTTTGATAGCACATCCGCTAGCCCACTTGTTCGTACACCATCGGCTATTGCAAACCCTGCCCCTAGTAGTAGGACTACGTTCCATGGGAGCTTTTTGCACTTGTTCCAATCCATTAATTTTTCTCCTTTTTGCCTCTTGTTAGGTATTATGAATAATAATGTTGCCATCAACACCTGTATTTTATTTATACATAGCCTCATATTAATTAAATTAAATCTGAAACAGTGGCGGAACTAGGGTTTTACTGCTTGGGAGCAGAAAATTTCGGTAAGGATGAACGAGTAATACCATAAGATAAACTCGAAAAAAGGTTTAAAATTCAACTAAAAATTTGGAAGATTCATTTTTCAACGAGCGAGCATCCCTACTAGGTTTCCCGCTCCACCAATGATCTTATGACTTATGTATATATATAAAGAATATAAATCTAATTAAAAGTTTGTAGTATAACTCACACTAGCAGTGCCATCACCAGCCTTGCCTTTAAATAAGGCTCCCCATCCAGGAAGGTCATCTGTCAGGTTTCTTGTCATCCATAGCACAATCAACCCCTAATTCAATTTGAAGGTTATTAAGCAAATTTGTCAAACTAAGATTATTTAAAACTAAAAAAAATTAAAAGATAAATCAAACTCATGCTTAAATTTTAACATTATCAATTACGTAACAAGAATAACATATACGAAGTTTTGCATTGTAACTTTGTAAGTCGATGTCCCTTTTCTCATTGTATTGATATATTTTTGGTTGGTTTTGTATAAGATTGTTTTTATCGCTCAATATAATAACGATTTTTATTGTTATACAAGTATACGATGGACTCAGATAAATCGTTATTCCTACATCTCAAAATATTTAATTTTTTTTAATATAATGCTACTAGTATACTAGTACTACTCCTATAATTAAGTTAAAGCATAAAAGAAGTCTGTACATAACTACATACCGAGAAGACCAACAACACCATTTTTTCTGCAAAGGACATTGGACCTGTATGTGTCCCCAAATAACAATCATTTGTCAAATAAATAATAAATCATCAAATGTCAATTTATCGAAATAGATAAGTCTCAATCAAGCTAACATATGTTATCTTGTTCGCCTTGTCACCCTAAACTAAACTTTATATTTACTAAATCATCACGTACCACGTATTTTTGATAAGATTCCATACCCCATGTCCACCCAAACAAATTATTTAGAGATTATTTTGTCATGATTAATATAATAATATTAATAATCAAAGGCGACTATATATGGTTGGAACTTGGAAGATTATTTTTGGACATCATAATAATAACCAAGTGTGTACTAATAATTTGCCTCGTAAAATTTACCATCCCTCTAACTTTCAAATTTAAACAGATATAGGTTATTAATATTCATGGATAACGAACTGACACTCGATAAATTTCCAATAATTTTGTTCTATGATGACATAGTATCTAAATACGCACTTTCTATGTCTCAGACTCTTAATCATTTGTATTCTGACTAGTATTTTAAGCAACGGTAAACCAAATAACGAAAAAAATAAAGGAAGAAGAGATTTTAGGAGTTTTGGTAAAATGACCTAGCAATTGAAGTTCCCTCTTGAGATGAGCCTTATCCAAGTAATTTGCAAGCACCCTTCCAGAACCTCTTTTACAATAAAAAACACAAAGAATACCCCACAAACTAAAGAACATAACAAGTGCCAAAGGAAACCCAAAGAAGAACCAAGTATTAAAACTAATAGGGTCAGCTTCTGGAAAATAACTCTTCCACATTCCAACCAATATCAGGTTGACACCTGTCCCCGTTAACGTACTCATTCCACCTATTGCAGCTGAATATATCACCCCTAAAACGACAGCTCTACAGAAGTTGTAGACGGCGTCGTTTTGGACTGACGTCGGTGTCGTAGGAAGTCGCTGTAAGATCCCTGTGGCTACTGGCATCATCATCACTGCTGCTGCTACGTTGTGCATCCACATGCTTACGAATGCTGTTGTTCCGCATATTCCTAGTAATAGTAATGGTGGGTTCACCGGGTCACCACAGAACACCAGTGTTATCTGTATTTATTTACCCATGCATTTCTTCTATTATTATTACTTCACATTTTATCCGAAGATAAAAATTAGGTCGAGAATTGTATTAATGGACTTTTACTAGCAAGATATTTGAACTCTGTTATAACAGAATTCCTCGTCATGTATGTCTACCTTGTTAGGAATTTCCGTTACAACATACCTAATATATGACGAATGTAATAAATTAATTATATACAATATACGTATTATTAGACTAATTCAATTTGCCAATTGGCTGACCATCATATCTAGATGAGAATGCCACGCAAGTTTGAAATTATATGTATTAGCTTGATTGATTATACGTGACTTCAAAAATGAGAACAATGTACGGAGTAATTTCTAGAGAGTTATACGTAAGGCTCACCAAAATTATACGATATGATTTTGTTATACATATCTGATATCTGATACATACTCTATATGGTTTCAATTATACAGATTTTACGTACATCTAATATGAATTTCTGAACAAACGACACGGTTTATAAAACAGTATGGTATACGTATCGGCAAAATTTAAAACCGGATATGGTTATATCCAATATGGTTCCTGTTTTTATTTAAATAAAATTATAAAACCACGAAATATCGAGTATAACCGTTACTCAAACTTATTACTCATATGCATTGTTAAGTTATTTGCTCCTATACTATTTATAACTCTTTTATGTGTATAAAAAAAATCATAAAATCACCAAAATACTCCGTAATAAAAATAAGACATAAAATGATGAATTGAAAACCGAATACCGTATTAGCGGTTTTAGGATATACGGAAAAACCGAATACATGAAAATCACATATAGTGAAAATCCGTATTGAACCCCGGACATCCGATACAGATATGGTTTTTGAAAACCATAATAGATATACGGTTTTGCTCACCCGTATACTACGGGTATTTTCGCTACTTTTGACCTAATTACGTGAGTAGTTTTATAATGAAAAACTTAACACGTACTCCGTAAATTGTAACAATAGCAAGAATAAAGTGGACTTACATTCAAGGCTAACCTCTTATGAATATTGTAATGTTCAACGGCAAGAGCAAGAATAAAACTGCCTAGCACAAGAGAAATAACATCATCCATGTACGACTTAGCTACGGTGTCAGCTGACGCAATTCCAAAAACCGGGAAGAGGAACAACGGCGACATGGAGGTTATTGGCATTGGAACCGCCTCGGTCATCCACCACGTGAACATCCACGCTAGGATTGCCAACATGTTTCGACTCGAAGCCAACCCATTTTCAAACTTTACACACAAACATATTACTAAGCATAATAGAGGTCCTAGTAGAATGAAGGCCGTATTGGGTGTCGCAAGGGACATGATAAGAGATTGCGACACCGCGGTTTGCTCGTCGTTTATACCATGGATTGGTAGTAATGGTGCTTTAGGATCATCGGTAGATATTGGTTGATGATCACTTGTGTTATTATTCATTTTTTTTAGAAAAGTAAGAAGATTTGTTTGATTGGGTTGAATTATGTTTTTATTTTTTGTAGTTGGAAAATCAATGTGACAAAATAAGATGGGTTGTATTTATGTTTTTGGATTTTGGTTTTCAATTATGTGAAGGAGCATGGCTTGTATTTTCAAAGGACGTTTTGCAATAATTCTTCCATTTTCTTTGAATTTGTATAGTTTTTAATCATGTGAACTCAAGGGTAGACGTAAAAGGTTACGTCTTTGACATTTTCAAGTAGAGACTTTCACCTTTGAAGTATGAGTAATGGTAAAAAAAATTGTATTTATGCAGATTTTAACTAGGTTCGTTGGTAAAGTCATGAGCATAAACGGTCATATTTACAATCTGAGTTTAAAATAGTCAGTATTAAAATCATCAATGTGGTCCCTTTACATTAAAATAATGATATTTATTAATGGCAGATTATATAGTAATGTTCTAAAAAAAATTGTGGATGAGATTAAAAATATAATTTGCAAATGGATCATTTAGACAAGTGCAAATGGATTATCTTATTAAAAAAAAAAAAAAAAGATAACAATTAGGTTAGACATTGAAGGTAGCTATCGAAACTTAGGTGTCCCGATAAACTAAAAACAAGATTGGAATATTGGATGAGAGTATGAGACCAATAGAGTGATTGAAAAGCTAAGAGCCAATTAAAAAGCTAAGAGCCAACGTGGTTACCTTGAAGCTTATGTGTCATGTTCATTGGATGTTGTATGTTTCAAATTATTTGTACTCCCAATTCAAACAAGATTGTAAAATCTCCATGCCACCAAAATCGCATAAGAAATGTTATTTTTCTTTGAACTTTTTAATTTATTTTATTTTGATGAGTTCACCAAAACTATATTTTCGAAGGTTTTCGTACATCCATGTACACCAAAACTATACTTTAGAATTTTGTACAAGTCTTTCTTCGAAAATATAGTTTTGGTGTACTAAAATCTTCGTGCCACAAAAATTGCATAAGACGTTTCTAAAGCCTTTAGTTCATTTCTACTTTTCTTATTCCATTTTCCTTCGGACATTATTCCATAATTATTGCCCCCTTTTAAAATTTAGTAAGAAAAGGTTTTAGTTGTCCAATATTACTTATAGATAACTACTAAGTACTAACTACTAACTACTAACTACCTTCTGTCACAAAAAAAAAACTACTAACTACCATCATAGACATCATCAAATTTTATAATGCTCTCTTTTTATTTGAAGGAGGAAGTTAGTAATTCACCAATTTTCCTAAAATTCTTTCAAAATATAAAGAGGGACAATAAAAAAAGGATGGTGGGACTTGGGAGCATTATTTAAGAGTACTTCTAAGTTCTACCAATTTGTACTACAAGATAGTTGTAAGAAAAATATTGGCCATTTCTCATGAATGAATTTATCCTTGTCCAAGGAAAACCAATCATTGTTGACATAATTCACCAGAAAATCTCGTAGTTAATAGCTTGGCTTTGCTATGGTTTTTGATTACTTGTACATACATAAAATACACCAATAAATCTCTCTTAAGATGGATATATCCGTCTTAAGTTAAAACGGGTTAAGTAGTATCCACTTGTATGAGTAAGACAAAAAATAAAATGTTTGGGGATTGACAAGATAGTTTGTCTTATCTATACAAATGGGTTATTATTTGTCCCGTCTTAAGTCTCCGTCTTAAGTCTTAAGACGAAGGTCTGAAACGAGAATTTGTGAAAAGATACGGAGTATCAATTAATTCGAACCTAGATCTTATTATTGTCGACTACATTTTTCATTTTAGCCATTGTCGAATATATTAAAATACCTTTAGAAACGTCTTTTTTCAATCATGAGATACCTTAGACCAAAAAAAAAAAGAATGCAATACAAAATCGAGGGAGATTACACCTGCGATAGCATCGGGACGCACGTCCATGCAACCAAACACGAACCGCTTCTCCTAACATTTAGGCCAAACACACACTAATAAAACGCGGTCGATTTCATTTCCGATTTCTAATCTCTCTTTCACCACATTTCTGAGATAGCTTGAGCCTTGACTCTTGAGGGGACCTTCCTTCCTGTATAGCTACAAGTATATGCTAAGGCGTTGGGCCAAAAGATGAATTGGTTTCATTGCTTAGCCCAACCCTTTGGAATATAATGGCAACCATGGTCTATGGTCCATGGGCTGCCTGTATAAAGTAGTGAGTACTTGAGTAATAACTACTGACTTGAGCTGACTAGAGCTGGACAGTGGGCTAGCCGGCTAGGCCAGGCCATGTTACCTCTAGCTTCTCTCAGAACCGTCCCGTAAGGAGGTGAGCTGGGAGTCTGGGACGAGCCAGTCGGCTTTCGCATTTCATTTCATTTCTTTTTTGTTTTTTGTGGGCCAAGCTGGCGAAGCCCTAAAAGTTGAACCCCAGACCCGACCTAAATGGTGGGACATGCCATGCCAGGTAGGAGGCGGGCTAATGGGGGGATCAAATTTCAGCCTGCGACTCGTGTCGGCTCAAGCCAGGTTGCGTCCATTTTAGCTATTATTTTTGTCGGAAAGTGGATCATAAATCCATAAATCCATAAATTGACACTCATAATTTTGGTCGACACTAAAAAAACAATTTCTTTTTTTGGTCCAAATAAACGTATTATGTTGCGGTTAATTTCAAAAAACAGTTATTGCTGCGTCTCTCAACATTATTCCGTGTCTCCCAATTCATTTCCGTAGATGATCTCTCTTCTAATCAATCACCCTCTTTCTGGTAATCTATCTTTTTCTCAATTTCTTTTCTTATTACATTTTTGTAGATTAATTAAATATTCCTAATTTATGATCATTGATTCTTTATTTACTCTCTTCCCATTTCAATTCCCATCTTTTTAATTACAACCTTATTCTGAGTTTTACTCATTTTGTATGTTTAATTGTTTAAGCATATTCTAATTTATGATCATTGATGCTTGTTTTTTTATTCTAGTTGCTGCAAGTTTCACTCTTTTTCATTTATTTTTTCTGCAGATAAAGTGTATATTTTTGTGATTGAAAGTAGTGTGAATTAAAATTGGCTTATAGTAATGACTGAATTGATGGACTTACCTATTGGCTACTCGTTAAATAGACGGGAGTTTTTATTGCAGCAGAATATATATATGGAGGGTTGTATAGTTTTGATCTGGAGATACCCTTTTAAGGATATTAAGGTCTGTAACTTTTCTAGATGCATAGACACTCAAGTCTGTTGAGAATCTTCAATCTTCTCATGTTGAAGCCTGAAGGATAGTGAGTCTGAAGTTGAGGACGCTGGCAAACAAGAGGAGAAGATGGAAGAGATTCACCCATAAAACAAGGACAAATACGTAAAAAATTAATTTGAATATCTGTTTTTTCTATTTCCCATTGTTAAGGTTTCGTACTTTTGCAAGCTTGCGAGCCTATTCCTTGCTTATTTGTGCCTTATAAACACAAAATTAGGGTCTGTATGTTTTCTTCTGTAGGATCGCCGACAATTGAGAAAATGATGCATAGCATGCTGGGAGGATTCAGAATAAGGTAAATCGTGTTAACTTCCATTTATGTCATCGTTACTAATGCTTGTCCTCGAGCAATCACTTATGTTAGGCATTATTTGTGCCTTATAAGGCCGTTGCTTATATTGTGAAGTGAGAAGAACTAACGCGGTATAAGAAGCATTAACCTATTCTTGCAGTTTGTTAGGATAATAAGTTACCGTTTTGTTATTACTGCCAATCCATAACCATCATCTTTACACGATGTCAGGCTCTCTATCTAATATAAACTGCTGAAGATGTGCTCACATAAATATGATCGTTGTCAGCTGGAATCTGTCATTGTTGATCAATAAACTAACCGATGTTTCTGTTAATTGCGCTCTGTATCTCCTCTTCTGGTTATGATACTGCCTGTATCTTCTAATAATGATTTGCATGGAATTTATCATTTATCATCGATTTTACTGTACATGAATATTTTTGATGGTTAATCATTCCGGGATATTCTTGGGCATGATCATGTAATTACAATGCCAATATTTAATTCTTATGGATGCTGCGGAAAACAGTCACTCTGTTCCTTCTTTTAACTTGATCTCACTTGACACCAATGTTTCTCTTCCTCCTTATCTCTGCTTTCTTACAATTTTAGTTTAGTGTCACCAAAAAAAGAAACACTTCTTGTTTAGTTCGGACTTTAGTCTGGTAAAGCCAACAAAGCTCCTCCTCGCGAACTTAACCACCGTTTCAAACTTTCATCGTTATAGAATCAAGTACGAGACCTTTGGTTAAGTTTAATACAGGGGCCGTAAGAATTGAGGAGATGTGTCTGTGTTTATCCTAGCCTTGACGTTATCCTTGATAGGATAATCGGCGTTCAGCGACAAAGGCATTTCAACATCCGTGATTAAGAAATTCTTGATTAATACGGATATATCTGTCTTAGATAATAAAGCCGGTCAAATAGATAGATGAGACAATAGTATTTTACTCGTTTTACACTAACGACGGGTATGATTGTATTAAATTAGGTCGTCTCACTGAAGACGGGCAATATCCGTCAAAAGCTGAACACGGATAGTTCTTCTCTCACAATATGCAAGTGGGAGGGCAAGTGAGGAGATCCATTTACCTTCCTCTTGCCCTCCCCATATGCATATTTTGAGCAGGGCATTATCCGTTTTTAGCTTGTGACGGATAATGTCCATCTTTACAAACGGAGTCATATCTAAGTTTGTTGGGGACCTACATGATGTTATGACGATGATTGAGTGCTGTTAATAGTAACATTCAGTATCTAATTCCTACCTGGCCAGTGCTACCTCCCTTCCAACAATACCTACTCCTTTCGCTATCTCACTTTTCACTTTTTTTTAATCACTATAATATTTTACTCCCTATTTAAAAAGCATTTCTCAAATTGAGTCACTCTTGCTTAACACGTCCTACATACATACGAAATCAATATAATTATCATACCTAGCATTAATCGAACCACTCAACAGTCAACATGACAATATACCGACTTACTCCATGTTTAAAAGTTAAAAACAGTTTTAAACAAGAGCATATACTAAATGGAGTAGGAGTTCACGACTACGAAATCTAGTCAAATACAGAGTATTATGGATATAATTATATACTCCGTAAGTAGGATGAAGGGATTAGAAGTTCGTGAATCGTGACTACGAATTCTAGTAGATGTAGACCGTAGAAGAAATATTAGTGTTTCCTTAAATTAAAGGTTTTTATTCTTTTTGGATGAAAATCTAGTTGGAAACTTTTATGGAAACAATTGTTTTAACTTAAACGAGGAGCCTTGTATTCTTTATTAATACCTACTTCAATTTTGTAGCTATATATATCCTCACTCATTCACTAAATCCCATATATCGTCTCCTACACTTTAAAAACATACATCATATATTCATATTTATTAACAAAATATGTGCAGTTGCAAAATAAACAGAGGATATGGAGGAGATTACTATCTTCCTTCTGAGCTAATCTCTGAAATCCTTTCAAGAATACCCGTTAACTCTCTTCTTCGCTTCAAATCTGTCTGCAAATCATGGCGCGACCTAATCAAAACCCGAGAATTTACCAACTTACATCTTGAAAAATCCAAAGAATCCAACTCTGCTGGGATGATCACTCTTTTTACCAACACTAACCATTGTACGTTAAACTACCACCATCCTAGCAACCCTTGTGCTATCGAGCTCAATTCCCCGACTTTTTTCGACTACTTCAGTTCGAGGTGGAATGAGCTTGGGCCGCCGGTTTTAGTGGGGTCCTGCAACGGTTTATTATGTTTCGCAATACCAAAGGACCGTTATGTTATGTATAACCCGTCGACTAGACTGTTTAAAGAGTTGCCTAAAGTTACGAGAAAAAATTCGTATGGGTTTCGAGTTTTTAGTTTTCTAGCGTATGATCACGTTAATGACGATTACAAGGTTTTTGAGCTTTTCCACTACAATGAGGATTATCGTCATGACAACATTCTCGGAGCTGAAAGTTTAATTTTTAGTATGAAAGCGAATACATGGAGGACAATTGACACTAATGTTCCGTATTATAGAAACAATTTTATTGTGAAGAATAATTCTTTGCGTTGGATTGATCGTGAAGCTATGTTGATTAGAAGTTTCGATTTCTTTAGTGAAAGGTATGACAAACATATAAGTAAGGTCCCGAACGTGGTCTCTTTACTAAAAGGTACTCGATTTGGAAACTTAGTAGAAGATTTTGATGTCTTAACGGCCGGAGCTGATAATTTAGAGGTAGAGTACGTGTTATGGCAGGGTTACGGTTACACGAGCTTTCCTATTGTTCGCTCAAAAGACGGGGGTAGTCCCGTCGTATTAATAGGCTTGGATGGAGCTAGCCGACGAGTAATAGGTTGGTCTGGCGTAAAAGATGGTTTAGTAGCAGAGGATCGATTCCCGGGTTTGTGTTATAAATGGGAGACTTTGATTTCTGCAAAACCGTGGGTGGAATCCCTGGTTTCTTTAGAATGATACTCCCTAGTAAAGTACTCTTTATTTAATTAAGTAATGCTATGATTTGATTTGCATTTGTTAATTACTCTTCAACTATCATGTTACATTACTTTACGAACATTTGTACGGAGTATTTGAATATATAAATTCGAATTGATCCAAACATTAAGTGGGTTATATTGTACTTTCTCTATTCAAGTCCAAACACAACATTTTTCTTTTACACGTTTGTCAATGCACGAATTGTAACGTAAATATATCGAGTTTTACAATATACAAAAATATAAAAATTTGATAATCTTATTATACTTATTTCGCGAATTAAACAAGATCTCACATGACCATATTTTATATTACATATTGCAAGGAATCGTAAAGATTCTTTTCACTCATGAATAGTGTCAAAAAAAATGTTGTATTTGTACTTGAATGGAGTGAGTATATGTTGTAGCGCATCTTTAACCCTGATAACTTGATAATAACATTTCAAATATGTCTGAAATCGGAATAATTAAACTTGACCAAAAAGCAAACATACAGGTAATGACTTGCACCGGTACTCATCCCTGACCCAAGTATACCATTTTCTGATTCTAGTTCTGTTGTAACTATAAACGGTTATTGCAACCTCACGGAGCCATCATTAGCCATGATGCCGGAATCCGGATGGTATGTTGACATTAACATAAACAAGTTCAAAATGTTTTGAGATATAATCTCAGAGACTCCCAATGTAAGATCAAATATTACAAAAAAAATGTAACTTAATAAGTATCACAAATAAAAGGACAAATCTCATAATGCAAAACTAAGATAAAATAACAGACATAATCTCAGAAGAACTTTCTTGTATTCAGTCTTCTCCTCTGCAGTTCCTATTGCTTCAGCAAACGAGTCATATTGCTTCAGCTGACTTCTCGTCTGGAACCATAACATACATCTTCAATTTTTTCAGTAGGGATCACTTCAGCCGCCTCCTCGATTGTTGCCTTTTCTTCGGACTCGGGGGCTGCCGCTGGCTCCTCAACTACAGGTGTGTCTTCATCAGCTACTGTCTTGGCTTCAGCAGTTGCTTGAGCTGACTTCTCGTCTAGAACCACAACCTCTTTAGTATTTTCACTAGGGATCACTTCAACCGCCTCATCGACCGCGACCTTTTCTTCGGCCTCAGGGCAGCCACTGGCTCCTCAAATGCAAGCATGTCTTCAATTAGTGTCTCTGACAATGTGGCGTTTGCCGCAACCTGTAAATCAGTTAATCACAACTTTATAACATTGTTATTACTTCTTACGTCTTTATAACCGATGCCAATAGTCCCAATTATATACGTTTGTGCCATGGGCATCCGATGATGGTGCCAATAGTGTTGGAGCCAGTGTCCTCCACAGTTAGTGCAATAACATAAATAAATCTCTGTAGGTTCACAGGGTATACTTTGTATTGTAATCAGTTGATTAACGTTTATCGATAACGGTTGGCTTGCTAGATAAGTTTGACGTTATCGTCATACAGATGGCGGTGATCAACTGGTCCCTAAAAGTCACACCTAAAGGATGTGATTGAGAGATGTGATTATGTGAGAAAATAATCATATTGATGCCTTATTAAATGACTAAAAGGTTAGTCGGTGTTTTTGACTAAAAGGTTAGTCAATGTGATGATGATATAATTATTTAATAATGATTAAATAAATTTAACTGAGACGAATTAACAGTAATTCGTAAATTGAATATAAAATGTTATATTTAATTGTTGTATATAATGTAACCTAATTAAACATAAACCGTTATAATTAATTGGAAAATTATAAATATACAGATATTTATAATTAATGATGTATTATAATGTCGGTCTTTGACTGATGACGATTATAATGTATTACATTATATTAGAAGCTAAAATGACCGGAAAAAGTGTCCAGATACACTCGGGTTTTTCGGTCCATGGGTAGTGCTTTTGAGGAGACAAAACTCCTCATAAAACCCTATGCTGGCCGTGAGAACAAAGAGAACAAGAGAAAAATTCTAACCTAATTTTTACTCTCTCAATTTGTGCCTCCATCACACACTAAACACAAAACCCTAAAAAGTTAACAGTAACTTTGAATCGATCTTTCTAGCAAAGGAGAAGGGCATATCTCGATCTATCTTGGGTGAGACAATTAGGAGGATATCTATTTTGATATCTGTTCTTAGGCCGATTTTGCTAAGGACCAAAGGTTTAATTCGTTTCTCTATATTTTATATCGCTTTCATATTTATGACTAGCAATTCATATTATATAATTTTGTTATAATCCTAATTTTTAAGGGGATGTAAGCAGTTATTTCCCACAAATAGTCCCAATCATATTAAAGTACCACCCTCTTTTACTCTTCATGATGAAGATGGTGGGTGTAAGAAAGGTAGACTAACGGCAGAAAAGAGCAAGTCAATCTAATACATGTATAGATATAAGATTTAACAAATAAAATTTATATTGGTTAATGAGATTGATTAAAGGGAGAAAAGATTACATTAATACAATCTAACTCTTACCCGACTAAAGGAAGAAAAGGAAAAATATGGGTTAGATGTCTGAAAAACGAAGAAAAGAGCAAGTCAACGCCGGAAAGTTGACTTTTCTCGCCGGAAGTGGATTTTTGGTAATTTTTTACAAAATGAAGAAATAAAAGGTAGTTGAAAGCCAAAAATAAAATGAAAGGTAGTTGTTCACAAATGACCCTAAATAAAAGGTAGTTTCTGACAAAAAAACCTAACATAAATATATCTTGATTCAAGTCTTGAGAGATTTCGCCACGGTGTTTGTTAATTTGTGGCTAAGCAAAGGCATTACCACAAACAAAATATTGGCTAAAAAAAATATTTGCCGCGGAACAAGTCGTGGCTAGATATACTTTTGCCACAAATCTGATATAGTTCGTGGCTAAATTAATTATTAGCCACGGCTGTTGCCAAATTCGTGGCGCAAGTGACTTTTTGACACGGGAAAACTTTTTCTGTGGCATAAATTTTTTTTAAATTATTGAAAGAAATTTTTCCCGTGGCTAAGCAAAATTAAGCCACGAATTATAAATTTTCGTGACATAAATCATGGCCCAAGTGTCAGTTTGTTGTAGTGTGCTCCACTTTTTCGAAAGCATTTTTAAAATAATACTCAAAAAATAAATATTTGTCGTTTTAGATCGGGTTTAAAAGTATTTATCAAAATGCTGTTCACGTAGGCTCGGATTTCGCGAACCAAAAACACAGAGGAAACACGCCATTGACAATGACTACAAAAACAACCGAGGAAATGCCTCTTCTCTGCTCATCATCAGATCCACCTCATTTCGACATCCCCTTCTGACACTGATGATCCCATTCGTAACATTTTGGTTACTCCAACTTTTACGGGGTTTACATATGAACAAAAGCAAAATTTCCAAAATTTTGAAGACAATGCCTTTCATGTGAGAGCAATACATTACTACTATCAACTAACCCAACAATCCCTTCCTACTTCTACATTTTACCATCCGTGTGGTCGCTTCGGGCTGGATAAGAACCAGCTCCGCGACTTAATGGAGGTTATGCTTTTCTGGGTTTTTGGACAATCGTCCCAGAGTTCCCCTCCCCACCCTCTCCGACATGACTGACATTGTTCTGCCATCAACTTTCCCATCAGTCGATGCCGCCTTCAGGTTCCAGCTCCGCCAATACAGCCTCCAAAAGTGCAACAAATTGTGCAACGCTCTGTGCTACGGACTAGGGAAATTGGTTGTCGGAACATTGGCTTGGTTTGCTTACGTAGTTCTTCCACGACTTTTACCCGTTACACCATTCTCTCCCCCACTTTCTTAGAAGCATATGTATTTCTTTTTGTTTTAACCGGTACCATGTAATAAACATCCATTTTTAGTTAATGAAAAGGTTACTTTTATTTTTCTTTTGATTTTTATTTCCTTTTTTGTCATGGTTATTCAATTTTTATAAATTATAAAAATTTGGTCTGACCCAAAATTAAAGGAGCAAAATCAAAACTAGGATTTTAGGAAAGTTTGTAAGAGTAGTGGAAAATAGGGGAAAAAGACGAAAAGGAAGTATAATGACATGCTGCAGTAAATGCATGGTGGGGTAAACTCTACTAGAAGGACCCAAAATATCCTTTTATATAGCTTTAAGGACCTCAAATATTTTTATCTAGCTTTAAAGACCTCATCACATGTTTTGGACCAAAATACCCTTATCTTTATTTATAATTTGCATATATTTAAAAAAAACGTAACAAAATTCAAATCATCGGTTAATCTATTTTCCGACTAACTCTAAGACGTCGGTACGGAAATTCCCTTGTTATAACTAGAATTTTTACAAATATTTAATGGAAATTTAGTTTATTTATCATTTTTGAATATTTTTTTAAACTACACATGTCCTTCAATTATTATTTTTTCATGTTATAGATATAAACTCACATTTTAATTTTAATTTTTCGTCAAAAAATACACTTATATTAATAGCCCAAAAACGACAATGACCCAACCCAGGAAAGGTGTGAGTTTTTATTAGGGTCATGTACGAGATGATAATTTAACCCGGATAATGACCCAATCCAACCCGATATAAAGATTCAGAGTTTTTTTTTGGTATCATTTCTCCATACCAACTTGAATATTTAATAGTCACAAGTCAGACGGTAGCTTAGTAACATATGAAAATTTGCTACAATAGTTATAAAATATACTCCGTTTTATTTTGCGCAGTAGTAGTGTCGATAATCAACAAAATTATATAAGTAATTTAGCTAGTGAGCAACGGAGCATATCCCATTATTGAATCACTAAATGATACGGAGTACTGCGTGAGACACAACTCCACGACCATGCGTTGCTTTGTTATTAAGCAAGTCTTTCGTCATACGGGTGATCAAGACTAGTCGTAGAGCAAAAAAAACCTAAAAGCTTGTCGAAACCTGCAGGGGTTGCAATTGAGCCCATCAAGTAGACCAATTTGCGTATCCCCCTCATTTTAATGGTCAAGTCTGTCCTGTCCCGAGCCCCAACTCAACCCGGCCTAGCCTATGTTCACTTTTAGTTGGCGCGTTACAATCTAGGTAGCACGGACACTTCTTCTAACCAGTCATCCCGTGTCGGACATCGTATCGGGCACACAGAGTCTTATAAACAAGGAACGAGAGGCGAAAGAGTAAAAAGAGATTGATTAGAAGATGAGTGTGGGTGGGAAATGAGAATAAATTATAGTTAAAGTCAAATTTTACCTTCAATTATTTACATTTAATATCAAATACAAATACAGA
>JAIUZE010045404.1:0-17095 GCA_022085475.1 Heliosperma pusillum | reverse complement strand
TAACATGTGAGAAATATTAACATTATGAAAAACCGTTTAATTAAATAATTTACTTATTAAAATTTCCCACTTGTTAAATATTACAAAACACGATATAATAATAACCATAAATTCAAAAACCGTCACAAGTCCAAAGAGGACCCACGGCTGTTTTGGGCCGAGCAAGAACCGGGCCTGGACTGGGCCCACGGGCCTGGTTTGGGCCTGTTTTGGGTCGACATTTCTAAAACCGTTTCTTAATATTTTCCCGCATGCTTAACATATTTAAAACCCGTCAAAACAACAACAAAACAATCAAGTATCGACACAAACCCAAAGATCAATTCCCGGACCAACCCAACCCAGACCGGCCTGGACCGGGCCTGAACCGGCCTGGTTTGGGCTGGTTTTCTGGCCACCATACACGGCCTCCACAAATCAACAACCCCAAATTATTTCCAACATGATTTTAATTAACAACATCCATTTTAACAACCAATTCAACCATCCTTCATATAAAAATCATGATTATGAATAAATCATTCAAATATGTCAAGAACACTAAACATGTTTAAAATTCATACAACATAGTAAAAATAACAACTTATCATGTTACTAGTTAAAAACCATAAATATCAATAATATAAACAAAAACAAAAGTATGTAACATTAATTCGTCGAGTAACTCGGAATCGTTATCTTAGCTAGCACAAAATCAAGTAGCACCAAAATAAGAACTAAAAACCCGTCTACTAATCTTCTTCTAAAATATACGAGTCACCAAACTCGTCTTCAAAATCTTCTCCTATAAGAAATGACAAAAATAACATTATTAGAATTAGAACTTGATTTCAACAATTTAAAGTGTTGAAAACGATTTTGTCGGAATTGAAAATAAAACGTACTTGGAGATGAAGAGCGAAGAGGAGACTCTAGAAATATAAGTTAGGACGGATTTGAACAAGTAACGAAGGTTTTGGACGATTTTGCTCAAGAACGATGAAGAAGATGAAAGAAACACCAAGAACATTTTGATTACTTTAAAGAGTATTAAAAACGGTATTAAGATTGATTTATGGGTAAAATGAACAGATAAAGTAGTTACGAATGGGGAGTGTGTGTGCCGTGTAAATATAGAGAAAAATGGAGTCGGGTTTTGAAATTGTTGTTACGGAATTGACTCGGGATTTATAATTATATTAAGGTAATTAATTAGATATCATTAGATTTAATGATAGATTAATCAAATATCTAGATATTAATTAGATACTATGTTATTGTAATCAAAATAAAGAAAATATCTAGTCCTAAGAGAGGAGAGGGAGCCGTGTGGTATAGGTAGTAGTCGGATCTGTTTTTCAAGCGATTTGCGTAATTTAAGATGACGGATCGATAAAGTTACAAATATCTTAGATATTCGTATTAGTTTAATCGAAAGAATTAAAATATCTAAAGTGAGTGGAAAAAGATGACATGGGGCGTGTGACTCATGCTAGAGTCGGGTTTCGGGTTTGTTTCGGGACTTAAGTTGTCTCGGGAATAGTTAAATGACGTTCGGGGTTAAACCGTAAAACCTACTCTTAAATTCCGAATAAATTCAAAATAATTATATTAAATTATCATAATTCAAATAAATCTTAATAAAAATAAATTAAATTTATTATTTAAATAAAATTTCGGTCTTTCAATTTACGGGGTGAGTCGGAAAAGTCAACGAAAGTCAAAGTCGACTTAAAACGGGATTCTCATGGAATCTCGCAGAAATTCCAAATACGAACTTGGAAATTCCAAATTCGACTGGAAACAATAAATCCTAAATTAAAACTTAATTTGCTGAAAAGTATCCGTAAAAATATTTTCACTAAAAATAAATAGGGTATATTTCGGGTTGTTACAGGTAACTTCTGTCTTTTTCAGTAAAATCATCACGGGGACGCGAGGGCAACCCCAGTACTTAACCACTCTATCTGTCGGTGCTCTAGCTGTCCGAAAATAATCTTTGTTTTGGGACAGCTCGATCTATCCGTCTATCCTATCCGATTTTTTTTTTTCTAAAAAAGAAGCGGGCTTAAATAGTAGTCGTCTAAGATTCAGCGCACCAACAGGAGTCGGTCCTTGGGCATTCTTCTTACGGCTAGATCCAATCTCCTGGAGCTTTTAGAGGGGCACCCTATCCTTCCGATCTGGGCACTGTCTCGGAGAGAGGCTCGGGCCCCTTTCTTTATTTAGGAGTTCGACACCTGGTGGTGTTGTTTTTTGTGTTGTTGTTGTTGTTGTTGTTGTTGTTGTTGTTGTTGTTGTTGTTGTTGTTGTTGTTGTTGTTGTTGTGTATTAGTAGTTATTGTTGTTGTTGTTGCTATTAGTACACTTTTTGTTCTTGTTGTTATTGTTTTGAATATTTATTTAAGTCGATTATAATAATTATAAACGTGTATGTAGATTTGAAATGAAAAGAGTACAACGGGCGTGGATGTATGAAAGATTGGATTGTAATAAAAAATTAAGGCAGGAGTTTCTAACTTTTTGTTTTTAATCATGACAGAAAAGGGTTTCTTTCGATCCTTGCCATACTGATATGGTAAGGAAAGCTTGGGAATTATATGCCATGAAGACCCGTTTACGTCATATGATCTACCGAGCCTCGCAGAAAGACAAGGAGCAGAGGCCGAAGTGGATTCCTTTGGACTTATTTATAAAGCTTAAGAATAGGCTCGTCGAAGATCCTTCTTTCGTTGCGAGATCTGAATCAGACTCGGCTAATCGTAGGTCGGGATATGAAGAGAAGGTAAAGGCCTTGCCTACTTACATTATGGGTAGAAAATACACCTTGACACTCATGGACGAAATGGTAAATATCTTCTTTCATTTTTTATTTATTTATCTAATTATAATTTAATACTTACATATATATATATATATATATATATATATATATATATATATATATATATATGCTATACTAACAAGTATTTAAATTGTAGGTCGGGAAAATTCATCTGATATCCCAAATGTCGTGCAAGTCTTAGAGAAGACAAAGAAGCACAGGATCTGTGGATGGTTATCAAAAAAACCAGCTGAACTCTTTGTAAGTTATGCATTATTTCGCTAATTGATTTATGTTTGTCATTTGTATTTAATTACATTAACTATTTAAATGAAAATTACTAATTCTGAGCTTGTTTGTGATGCAGAATAAGATCATGTCAAAGAAGTATGAGCTTCAAAGTCAAAGAGTCGAAAACATCGACGATAATGAGATCTATTATGAGGAGACTGGATTTGACGAATAAGGAAGATGCTACGGATTGGAACCAGCGGCGGATTATTTATTTGACCATCATAGGCATTATGTTGCTACCTCAGCCCCGACTCAGTACACCCAAAGTTTGGCTACTATGCTGTCAAAGGAGAATGCGGCACTTATGCAAGAGCGCGACGAGCAAGCTCGAAGGATCGCAGCTATAGAAGTGTACTTGAGTTAGGTTGCAAGAAATTCTACTCACAGCTGCAGAACTTGAGGTCCTAACCAGGGTCGAGACGACTTTGATGATGATGGCGGCGATAATGCTAGGCCCCACTCATTCACCCCTTTCCCTCCATTCACTCTGTGTGGTTGAGTGATTAGTTAGTTATTTTGAACTTAAAACCTTTTATTTGTAAGACTTTACATTTATGATATAAAATCAAAACTTTGCTCATAAATGGTTTTTGTGTTACATTAGTAACTTTGTTGAACGCGTAACTGCTGGAAAATTTCTGTTATTTGCAGGTTTTTGGTCGTTTTAATGCGTATAGGGGATGCAGGAAACAGTCAACTCATGGAATGTAAAGGTGTTTTTGCGACGGAATTTCCGTCGCAAACATTGACTGACTGACTGCCACCTGTATAGCCAAGTCAAAGAAACAGTCAATTTTTGCGATGGAAATTCCGTCGCAAAAGTTGACTTCCTCTTTGACTTGGCTATACAGGTGGCAGTCAAGTCAAACAGTCAGTCAAGTTTTGCGACAAAAATTCTGTCGCAAAACTTGACTGACTGTTTCACTTGACTGCCACCTGCCATCCGTCGCTATTTCTATTGGCGACGGATATTCCGTCGCAGATAACTTGCGACGGACTACTCCGTCGCAGAAACTACTGTTTGCGACGAAAATCTGCGACGAACTGATCCGTCGCAAAACTGTTTTTGGCGACGGAAATACCATGTTTTGCGACGGATTATTCAGTTGCAAAACGAGCTTTCTCTTGTAGTGACTAGTCATTTAAGCTTATCAATGGATCTCTTCAACGAACGTGGGGTGTTACAGCCTGGGCCGAGCCAAAACGAGGGGTGGCACAATGGACCGGCACAAAGCGTGGCCGGAAGTCACGAACAACCATCCCTACATTCGGGTGCTTTTAGTTTGCACACATTTTTATGATTATGTTAGAGTACTTGACCACTTGCACGGGTCGGCGAGGCCCTACCCGACCTTTCTCTCGTTTCTACATTTCCATACGTACTGTTGGGCCGGCTCTAGGTCTAAGAAAATTGATTAGGCTCACCATATGACCCTTGAAGCGACCCGCCATGTCGCCTCCGGGTCATCCCAACCAGCCCCTATGGCCACCTCTAGATGATGTACGACAAGTTGATTCTTTTGTTGAAAACTCACTTTAGATAGTGTTTCAAAAAATAAAAATAAAACTAGATATAAATGGGATAACTTTTTCTTGCCGGAAAGCATCACTACTTATTAAAGCAACAATAACCACATAGCCTACGTGGCGCTCTGTGGTTAAAAGTAAATAAGTTAAAAAGGAGAATATCCTTTCCTGATTTTAAGGACCACGTCAAAACTCAGAATTAATTACAACCCTCAATGTTGAATCTTCAATTAACAGTGTTCAGTTGCCAAGTAAAGGCACAAACATAAATTATACACATTACATTATATACAATATACAAATATATACAAATGAAAATGAAGGTAAAATTATTAAAAATTATCTCAATTAATGATAAATCGGTCGACAAAAATTATGAGAAATAATTAAATTAAAATAACAGTTTGATAAAGATAAGAAAAACTCTGTTGAAATATAAAACCCGAATCTAAAAAATGCAAAAAAGAAAGGTGAAAAAAATGCTTCCAAAAATAAGAACTAATTAAAAATAAGAATTGTAGCATGAAGAGAAAATTTACAGTGACTTCATTAGATCTACAAAGGAGTACATAGTAATAATTAACAATGAAAATACTATTTTTAAAAAGGGAAGAGAAATAAGTATGATTAAAGAGTGAAAATATACTAAAACATAATAATTTTGAAATAAATATAATTATTTTTTAAATTACCTTCTAAAAAATGAGGTAGACTTAAATAGAATTAGCAAGTAGATTGATTTCGTTTCAAAGCGTTGGAAATACATGATTATTCGGACCGATTGAATTAGAGTTAGGTATTATATATAAACATAAATAAACATAAATTGGAAAAGAGTTGAGATTTTGTTAGGTGATTAATAAAGGAGTATAGGGGCTGTGTTGTTCCAAGTTCTGTTAGAGATATCGACATATCTTTACTAGAATAATATAGGAGATAATAAATCTTGTATTGCCAATATTAGCCTATCAGATATTTAGAATATTTAGTTTTTCGAGTTACATAGGCCTCGGTTTACTATATAATGATGTATCGGTTTTATCATGGAAACAAGCAATAATATACAACTATTTCCTCTTCTCTATTTTTCACATGATATCAGACCCTCTCGCTCTTGAGGCCTGAAAATATGTCTCTTCGCTGCCTACCGGTGGACTAATAATATGCAATGTCCACCGGCGGGATATGGTTACCAATTATTCACAAATTATTGTTTAGCCGAATAATATAAAAAAAGTTGGTAAGTCTATGGTGATTCGTTTGTTGAGCTCTTTGCAATCCAAAATAGTGCCTTGGGGTCAACATAGGCCTATGTGGTTATGTGATTTGTTTGCTACGTGAGTTGGGTAACTAAGATAATGGTCAAGTAATAAATTTCAAATGACAAGAATTTTGCCGTTTGAATGATTGTTGGGTACTGATTTGTGTTCGACGATATTGATTTTGGTTGGAGTTCGAAAAGAATGACATTCTCCAAATATTCGAAACTATCGGATGTTTTTCCCGTTAGTAAATTTGTCAAGCGCGATAAGAATGGAGTTCTTGACAATTATTGATCGATTTTGGCGGTTTCGAAAAACAATGACGTTCCCGTTCGATGATTTTTTTTAAGAAGTTTGAAAATAGTGTCGCTCCTATCGGAGTATTAAAGATCGAAAGTTGAAGAACTACTATAATTTCTTCCTTTTCCTTTGAAATATGACTAATCGTCTTTTACTTTGTTCAGGGTGGTACTTAAATTGATTTATTTGGAGTTCGAAAAGCTCAATGTCTCCAAATCTTGAATCTTACGGATAATTTTCCATTTTACCGAAATTTGTCAGGTTTGATTAGGCTTCCTTCAAATTAATTAGCTCAAATTCGAGAAGTTTGAAAAGCTTAACGTTTTTGTTCGAAGAAATTTTCTAGCGAGTGTTATACTCGTTTATCTTACCAATCTTGCGCGAAAGTAAAGATCTTGAATGAAGATGAAGAAGCGATGGAGATTTTAATTTCTTTTCTATTTTTGCAAACTCATAGAAATTTAATAAATTACCATGAGTTTGAGGGAGAATGTTAGAGATATCGACAATATAGGAGTGTTATGAAACGTATTATGTGGATGCCCATTGGGCTTTATAGTCATTATGTAATTAGGTTTCTGACATGAAATATATTATATATACCCCTGATTAAGATGAATAATATAACTGAATTCTCTCTCTACATTTTCCTCTTATTCTATAACACGTTATCAACTGAACTAAATGTGAAAAAGGAAATCGTTCATCCACTAATTCATCCCTACGCATTCAATTTTTAATGGAGGTACGCTTCCAAGAAATTGAATTGCTCTTCTAATAGTCATCACCTATATTAATAAATTGTATGATTTGGTTATTAATTCCCTCAGACTTATTCGTTCATATAAATATTTTTTCTACGATTATCTACTGTCTAGACACTTGTGCGTATAACAATTTGTTGTAGTTTGCGATGACCCTATTATATTTCAGAACATGTCCACTAAGAAGGATGAAACATGTTTATGCTACATACTCCGTAAATACTATTGATGAATTCAATTTAATACAGAGTAGCTAGAAAAGAAAATTGTAAGCATCTTAATCAAATAATTATCATCCTGCTTAATCAAATTTGATTACCTTATATTTCTTGGTTGGCTAAAATCTTGGGCATATTCTTACTCTGATCAAGGTTTGACATTAAAACTCCATAATACATTGTAGTTGGATGTCACGGATGATTAATTAGTCTAGCGGTTAGAGATACAAAACTTATCAAATTATTCTCACCCGAATATTATTTAATTTCCTTGCTTACGTTTTTTCTCATACGAATATTTGTATATTTCCTTGTATTTTATTTATTCTTGTATCTTTATAATCAAGGAAATATATGTTAATCCTTTAAATATTCGGATATAGTGAGAAAAAAATCAAAAACAAGTTAAGTTACTATGAAATTAGTCTATGTAATCTTATTACTTACCTATTTATCAATATACTTGAAAATTTGACATATTTGTATTGGTACTCCAATCGGTGACCGATAATATAATACGATAGTCTCCTATCAGATAAGTGCGAGATAATCTCCTATCTATATAATATGATGCAATATCCTTTCTATGTGAGATGGTCTTCTGTCATCATAATTTAAGATAATCTTCAATCACATTAATGTGAGATGATATCTCATATTATTTTTAATGTGAAACGGTTTCTATCTAGTTAATTTGAGACGGTCTCCTATATAATTAATTTGAGACGATCTCATATCTATTTAACTGAGACGAGCTCCTTTCTAATTAATGTGAGAAGGTCTCATATCCTTTTGAAGTGAGACGATTTTCTATCTACTCAATACGAAATAGTCAAATATCATTATTGAAAGTTTCTTAAACTCAATATTAGACATTTCTAATATCATATATTAAATAGTTTACCCTTAAACTATAAGGAACTTATGCATGCATAACTAAAATACAAAGAAGGAAGAAGAAATTGTTCCTTACATTGATTTGAACGGATTTTGGGCACAAAATAGGACTCCTTCCTACTTTGTTCTTGAGCTTATATGATGAGGATGAACTTCAAGTTTCTAATGTAGAAAAACTCCTCTTGATTGCACCCAAGACAAACCCTTAAAACTAATAATATTGTTCACTAGATAATATTATTAGAGACCTTAAATTAAAATCTAAATGATAATAATATTACTACAATAGTAATACATATATAAAGATATTAGATTTTAGAACAAGGTATTTCATAAACCTTTTATGAGAAAGAATGTAGTGAGAATTAGAGAGATAAGCAAATTACATAAGAATGTCTACTATAAAAATGAGAACTTATTATCGTCATGTAGGGTGGGGTGTGGCCGGTCATGTGGCCTCTTGGGAGTGCCAAGCATGCTTCTACTTTGGTCTTACCAAAACACTAGCTTAGATCTAGGTAGTATTAGGTGTTATCATTGTGTTTTATCATTAAAACCAACAACCAATTAACACCCTAAACCTACCCACCATGACCGACCCCCATCATAAAATGGAGTCCATTTTATCTTTGTAATTTTGTCACTTGTAATGTGGTATGTCATGTACCATGTCACATGTCATTTGGATAGATAAATGTATATTTAACAATTTAAATATCATTTCACATTATGTAACAAAATAAATAGTAATTCATAATTACATACATATAAAATGGGTCACATTAAGTCAGTTAATATAATCTACTAACCTTTGTAATTATAATCAACTAATTATTCTTATCTCAAATTGTTTCATAAACAATAATCAATTTTAGTAATATAACATTTTAATTACAAAATTGCGTCTTATTTAATCTCATTACAATAAGACATAAAATTTTCACTCACAAATAAAATTTGTTCAATTTAAGGATTTAATTAATCTGTATCGATATACAATTAATTAACTTTACAATTAAGGGAATGGTCTTATAGGTGTGACCTTAAGGGATCAACTGATCACCACCGTCATACGACAATAACGTCAAACTCTAGCAAGCCAATCGTTACCAATTCATGTTGACCAGTTGACTATAATATCTATCATCCCTTTGTATTATTATTACTGAGATCTAATTAAGTGATCGCACTATTGTTGAGGACACTTACTCCAACAATCTCCCACTTGTCCGAGACAAGTGTGCGTCACCAATTCTCTTGTCCTATTACAATCTCCTACTCACTGCAAGGTGTCTTGCAGGTCGTACTTGCATTTGATCATATCATGAGTCGTTTCCTCGATCTGGAGAGTAACTGTCTGACCGGAATTATCTACCATAGATACCTTCCGAGCGTGGCCACGCATTTTCAGCTTACTCCTCCTCGAGTGGCCTTGAGATTTTAAAACAACCCTGACAAGGGGTGGACAAATCCTATCGCATTATTCCCTTCGAATGGCCACAGCTCATCATGACCCAAAAGATGTCTATTTGACCCCAGTCACGAAGGTCGTAGAGCATAAATCAAAATCACTCTGAAACTGTGCCACCTTAGGCGAACAATCTTTAGTCAAAGAATTGACTCAAAACGAATACTATAGTAGCTCTTGCCAGGACCAGGCTACAAGAGTTGCCAGAACTCTATAAGCGGTCACTTCCCAACAGATCAGATTCTCTCATACAGTCTGCCTATGTGATCGATTGGTCATCCCTATGACTGACAACACCAAAATGTGTTGTGTTTAGTACTCCCTCCGATCCACACCAATGGTAACATGGTGGAAATTGGAGTATTTAAGAAAAGGTGGAAAAATGAGGGGTAAAAAGATAAAAAGTAGGTGGGGTATGTATTTATGGGTTTAATTGTGGGGTTGATAGGTGGGCCATATAATGACATTTTGTGTAAATATCAAATGGGAATAAGGATAACATAGTAATGTTGTGTGTCAAATAAGGTATGTTACCATTAGTGTGGATCGTCCGTTTATGGTAAGTGTTACCATTGGTCTGGTTCAGAGGGAGTAGTATTTATTAGGTCCGTTTAATATACTTTTTACGGGTCGTTAGCATTGTTTTATGCTAACCTTAGTCCTTGTAATTATGTTGATTATTTAGTATTTTTAAGTCAAATTTTAGAGTCAAGCCCGGAAGTCAACAAAAGTCAAAGTCAAACCCGAGACCCGAGACCAAACCCGACAATTGGAGTGGGCTAGGAGCAAATTATCAATGCATGAAAAGCAAATCCAAAGGGTCAATTGAAGTCAAGGCGAGACTAGCATTCAAAGGGGTCAACGAAAGTCAAGGCGAGCAACCAAGAGTAAAAACTGGCAGCATAAAACGCTGCCAGTGTCCGTGGGCGCTGCCAGCGTCCTGGCCTGAGACAGGTGTTCCTTCATTCTCCGTCTTGTCATTTTGAGGCCCATTTCTCAAAGGCCCTAGGTTTCCGGACCAAGGGTATATAAGAGCCAGATTTTAGAGAGAGAGAAGAATTCCCTACATTACATTCATTCCATAATTTCCATAACATTTTCACAAGAAAGTTTTCTCATTTTGGTTCTTCATTTTGGCTTGTAGTTTTAGTTGAACTTCATTATTTTGGGTTGTAACTCTTGGATTATGGGTAGCTAATCTTCCAATTTTTAGTGTAATTGGAACAAGTTTTCACCTTTTAGCATTGTAAGACTCTTTAATCTCTTCTTCTTTAGTTAATACCATTTTTCTCATGTTCATTTTCCATTGTTGAATGAAGTATTATTGAAACTAACCATCTTAGCAATTGTTTGTTTAATTAATGCTTTGTCTAGATAAATTTGGTTAATTTGTCTTGATATTGTTGACGCAACCTTGAAAGATTGCAACTTTGGTTTAAAAGTTGGAATCTTTTGAGTGGAATTTGGTTTATTGTGTGATTAGAACATGGTTTAATGTTTTATTACATGATTCTAGCTTGTTTCTTTGGTTTTATTCTTAAAGCTTGCATCTTTGATTTGGGCTCATGTTTTAATGGGTGTAAAGGGTTGTAAAGGGTCAATCTTTGTTGGTTTAATCCTTGTTGGCTAATTTCTTAGAAACTTGTATTAGATAACTAGAGAAGAGAGAAAAGAGAAAAGGAAGAGTCTTTACTTTGCTAATTGTTGGGAACTTGGGAAAATTACACTAAGTTGTTTCTCTATATTTGAATATTTGAATCTTTAGTATTTGTTGGTTATTTTAGACTTGTTAATGAATTTCTCCAATCAAACTTTCTCCATATGTGTTATCCTACATGTTCTTGCCATTGTTAATATCATAGTTTGTAATTAATTTAAGTTTGTGTCTTAATTTGTGATTAGAGAAATTAATTAGTAATTAGTTTTGTTAATTGGTTTTTAGCAAGAGTCTAAATTTGTTAATCTAGTTAGTACCGCCTTCTCTTGGATTCGACCCTATTCTTACCATTTACTACCTTTATTTAAGATAGTTTGTGTTTGTTTAGGAGATATAAATTGTTATTTGATCGTAGCTAATTAGCGGATTTAACGACACGTGAAATTAGGCTCGTCAAATTTGGCGCCGTTGCCGGGGAAGGCAATTTAGCTAAGTATTAAATTAAAACTCTTGTTAGTGTCATAATTGGTTTAGATTGTTTTTCCAATATTTTTTGTAGTGGTGTTTATAGGTTACTTTGTGTTGAAGTTACTAATTTGTGTTGTTGAGTTGTTTTAGAGTTTATGCCTAGGTCACAAGAGAGAATTGGTGACCAAGATATTGATCCATCTTCAAGTAGCATATCAAATTGATTATTTTCAAATCCCCTTTATAGGAGACCTTTTTGGAGGGAACCTAGTGAAGAAGAATTGGAAAATAATATTTTTCAAGAACAACCGGAAGAAGAGTTTGAGTCACCACCTAGGATACCATCTCCATTGAACGTCCTTTACCCACCTAATATGGCGAAGGATAATAGGACAATCGGTGAGATTCGGGCAAGGAATTATGAGGAGCAACCCATTTGTATTGCATATCCTCCCATGGGGGATGTGAACTTTGAGCTCAAAGGTTTCTTCGTCCACAACTTACCTAAATTCCATGGCATGGTGGGGAACGACCCTAATAGACATTTGGCCGAGTTTCATATGATTTGCCAAGGTGCTATTCCCCAAGGGGTGACCGAGAATCTTTTCAAGTTAAGGGCATTTCCTTTTTCTCTTGAAGATGCCGCGAAAGAATGGCTCTTTTGCCTTCCGACTCACTCCGTTACCATGTGGGTGGGCTTGAAGAAAAAGTTTCTTGAAAAGTATTATCCGGATTCAAGACACAATCACTCCAAGAAACTTATCACTACTATTGAGCAAGAAATGGGAGAGACCCTTTATGATTATTGGGAGCGTTTCAAGAGTCTTGTGGCAAGATGCTCATACC
Source organism: Heliosperma pusillum (assembly GCA_022085475.1). NCBI lineage: Eukaryota > Viridiplantae > Streptophyta > Magnoliopsida > Caryophyllales > Caryophyllaceae > Heliosperma > Heliosperma pusillum. The sequence continues at coordinate 4,591 of JAIUZE010045404.1, read as the reverse complement.
ATGGCATGTCGGAAGATGATTTGTTAACGGCTTTCAATGAGGGGTTGTGCCAAAATGACCAAAGAATGATCATTGCCGCCACCGGAAGTGGAATTGACACCCTTAATGTGGCCGAGGCCAACAATATTATCGAAAAATTGGCAATGAACACAAGAAGCTATGGAAGAAAGAGTGAAAGGGGAGGAGGCCCTAGGAATGTATCCCCCACGGAGAATCCTTATGCATCTCAAAACCAAATGATCATGCAAGAAATGGGTGAACTTAAAAGTATGATGTCAAACTTGGTTGTTAACAAAGGTAACTCATTCTCTCAACACCCCAAACCAATTGAATGCTCATATTGTGGGGGTGACCATGCCACCAACACATGCTACATCATGATTGAACAAGGAGCAACTATGGAAAGTGTTAATGCTATGGGGAATGGAAATTACAATTCAAGGAACCTAAGTGGAGGGGGAGTGTACAACCAAGCGGGGAGCCGCGACCTTTTGGGATGGGGAGGAGATAAGTTGAAAAGCTTTGAAAATGGCCAATTCAATCATTTGAGAGCCCAAAATCCCACCCAAAACTGGAACTTCAATTTCCAACAAAACCCACAAAGAATTTACAACAATCAAAGGGCCGACAATTCAAATTTCCCAAGCAACTCTCAATCTCAAAACAATTCTCAAAGACAATCGAACCAAGGCCCCATTCAAGGAAATTCTTCTTCTCAAGGGAACTTGAGTGACATTTTGCAAACACTCCTTGCCAATCAAGAGAAAGATAGGGAGAAGGCAAGGAGAGATAAAGAGGAGGCAATGAGAGATAGAGAAGAGGCAAGGAAGGATAGGGATGCAAACAACCTTAGGGTAAGCAACTTGGAAATCCAACTATCCCAAATAGCTTCCAATATGTGAAAATCTCAAGCCTCAATCTCCATAAGATTCCCATCTCAAACCATCCCACCACCTAGGGAGAATGCTAGTGCCATGACCTTAAGGGGAGGCAAGGAGTTGGAGGTACACCCTCTTGGAAAAGGCAAGAAGAAGATGAAGAATCTTGAGATGGGGACCTTGGAAATTGAACACCAAGGACAATTAGTAATTGGTCATGGAGAGCTATCAAGGAATAGGGAAGGGACATCCACAAGCAAGGACCCCAAGGGAGACACTTCAAAGATGGGTAAAGACATTATTGATGATGATGTGGTAGAGGAATACATACCGGAAGCCCCATTTCCTAGTGTTTTGATAAGTACAAGGAAGTATGACAAGGAGAACGACTTGTATGAAACTTTCCGGAAGTGTGAGGTAAACATTCCTCGTTTTAAGTTGTTAAATAGTGTCCCTAGGTATGCAAAATTCTTGAAAGAACTTTGTACACCTAAGAGAAAGCCTAAGAAAGGAATCCATAGGGTTAGGGTGAGTGAGCATGTTTCGGCAATTTTCAAGCAAAACTTACCAAAGAAATGTGGAGACCCGGGCATGTTCACCATCCCTTGCACCATTGGAGGGCAAAGTTTCAAACATGCCATGTTAGACCTTGGAGCCTCTATTAACGTCATGCCTCTATCCATCTATGAGACCCTAGGTTTAGGACCTTTGTCTAAGACCGGGGGGGTTATTCAATTAGCCGATAGGTCTAGTGTCTATCCCAAAGGCTTGATAGAGGATGTGCTAGTAGAGGTAGATAACCTTGTCTTCCCAGTGGACTTCTATGTTTTAGATATGGAGTCTAATTCAAGTGCCACTCCCCTTCTCCTCGGTAGGCCATTCATGAAAATCTTTAAGACCAAGATCGATGTGTCAAACGAATGTTTGACAATGGAATTCGAGGGAAAGAGATTTACCTATAATATCTATGATTCTATGAGACACCCTAGTGATGTTCAATCTTGTTTTTTCTTGGATATTTCCGAGCCTTTGGTACATCAAATGTACGAGTTATGTGATAGGGACCCACTTGAGGTGGCCCTAACTAACAATGTGGAAGAAGAGGGTTTGTGGTTTTTGTTGTCGGTTGATGTGCAGGAACATCTCAAGGACTTGGAGAAAGAAGAGCCACTAGACACTTATAAAGAACTCAACATCATCGAGGTGCTGAAAACAGGGGAAGTCGGGGGAAAACGCTGGCAGCGCCACACAACGCCGCCAGCGTCCCAGCGCTGGCAGCGTTTTGGTCTGGAGAATCAATCCGAGCTCTTTGCTTTGAGCATACCCCTCCACAAGCCCCTTCCCTCAATTGTGAAGCCCCCGAAGGTCGAGTTGAAAACTCTTCCAAGTCATCTAAAATATACCTTCTTAGGGGACAATCACACCCTACTTCTTATCATCTCAAGCACACTCAACGAGGAACAAGAGAGCAAATTGGTAGCATTGCTTCACAAACATAGAGATACATTTGGGTGGAGCATAGCGGACCTCAAGGGAATCAGCCCGGTGACTCGCATGCACAAGATCAGACTTGAAGTGGATGCCAAACCGGTCCGACAACCCCAAAGGAGGCTCAATCCACCAATAGCGGAGGAGAAACCGAGGAGGTGCCTCGGGTTCTTCTCATTTTAAAAATTGATGAAGCATCCCACCCTTTCCCCTACAATGAGGACATTGTATAATCTAAGTGTGGGGGAGAGGATTGTATATACTTTGTTTTGTTTGATGCATTTTGTTTTGTTTTGAAAAAAAAGAAAAAAAGAAAAAAAGAAAAAAAAAGAAAAAAAAAAAGAGAAAAAAAATTGAAAATCCCGGCTAGGTGAAAACCCACAAGGGTGGGCACCTAGGCAAAAATTGGGAAGGTGGCCGAGGACGGAATGAAAACCCGAAAGGGTATTCCAGGCAAAATGAAAAATCGAGTTGCGAGCCAGCAATGAGAGGAAAGGAAAAGCTAAGGTGAAACCCCGAAATGGCACCTTAGGCAAAATGAGGGATTTTCAAGAAAAAAATGGAAAAAGAAAAAAAAAGAAAAAAAAAATTGAGCAAAATACATCCGATGAAGAGGATTTTTGGAGGGAAAAGAAGGGAGAAATAAGGAGGAATTTGGAAGGAGGCTAGCTTAGGATTTCTTTTTATTTTTCTTTGAGTCACACAGTATTGGTTCCAAATCGGTGGATTTCTCTTGTGGGTTGCTTGGTTGTGCAATTTGTGTAGTTTGGGGTCAACCAAGTCACCATGATTTACATTGGTGGAGTGATAAGGGGGCGATTGTGGGAAATAACTGTTTACATCCCCTTAAAATTTAGGATTATAACAAAATTATATAATATGAAATTACAAGTCATAGATATGAAAACAATACAAATGTAGAGAAAAAGAATTAAACCTTTGGTCCTTAGTAAAATCGGTCTAAGAACAGATATCAAAATAGATATCCTCCTAATTGTCTCACCCAAGATAGACCGAGATATGCCCTTCTCCTTTGCTAGAAAGATCGATTCAAAGTTACAGTTAACTTTTAGGTTTTTGTGATTTTGTGTGATGGAGGCACAAGTGAGAGAGAAAGAAAAATTAGGTTAGAATTTTTTTTCTCCTTGTCTCTTTGTATTTGAAGGCACACTTAGGTCAATTATGAGGAGATTTAGTCTCCTCAAATAACTACCCATTGACCGGAAAAACCCGAGTGTATCTGGACACTTTTTCCTGGTCATTTTAACTTCCAATATAATGTAATATATTATAATCGTCATTAGTCAAAGACCGACATTATAATACCTCATTAATTATAAATATCCGTATATTTATAATTTTCAATTAATTATAACGGTTTATATTTTATTAGCTTACATTATATACAACAATTAAATATAACATTTTATATTCAATTTACGAATTACAGTTAATTCGTCTCAGCTAACTTTATTTAATCATTATTAAATAATTGTCTCATCATCACATTGACTAATCTTTTAGTCAAAAACACCGACTAACCTTTTAGTCATTTAATAAGGCATCAATATGATTATTTTCTCAAATAATCACATCTCTCAATCACATCCTTTAGGTGTGACTTTTAGGGACCAGTTGATCACCGCCATCTGTATGACGATAACGTCAAACTTATCTAGCAAGCCAACCGTTATCGATAAACGTTAATCAACTGATTACAATACAAAGTATACCCTTCGAACCTACAGAGATTTATTTATGTTATTTCACTAACTGTGGAGGACACTGACCCTAACAATCTCCCACTTGTCCGTACAAGTGTATGTGCAATAACCGATTCTCATATCCATAATAAATTTCTCCCACTCAATGTAAACAAATTTGCAAAGTCCGTATTCACAAAGGTCGTAGTTTACAAGTGATTAGTATCAAGAGTGGTTTCCCCGACTAGAGTGTAACTTAACTGATAAACGAATCTTCATTCGAGCATGGCCATGCATTTCAGTTACAGCTCCTCGAGTGGCCCTGAGAAATATTATATCCTGATAAAGGTGGGATATTTTCTTCAACTCGAATCTTGCAGATACAAGCGCAGTATGAAATGACCCAGTGAAAATCTACTTAGCCTCCTGTTACGGTCGACCATGAGAAAGAAACCAAAGTCACCCAAAATCTGCCCTCTTATTCAAGACAGTCGATAGTCAAAAGAATCGATCTAGGAAACA